>JABXJD010000123.1:600000-840000 GCA_013375575.1 Percina caprodes | reverse complement strand
TCATTACGCACAGCTTTTTTATTCGCTTTGAAGCCGATGGACAGAAACACACTTTCACCGGCTTTATTTGCGTGAATGTTTTCAATATGAATACCATAAGCCATATGAAACATGGTCCATATGTTTTCCAAGAGGTATCGTGGGGCATGTGATGCATGCGATTGGCTACTTGACCATAAACCATGCCTTTCCATGAGGTCACTGCTGCACAGGGAAATACCTCAAGCCATATGAAACATGGTCCATATGTTTTCCAAGAGGTATTGTGGGTCAAATTAAGGCTTCGGTCTATATAAGCCACATTATATGTGATGCATCTATCTGTCACTCAAAGCGGTCCACTCCTCAATAAAACAGTACTTTAAGCTTTAAACATAGCTACAGACATATGTTCTTGCGGTTATTTGGCCCTATATGCAGAGATCATGTCAAATCTTCCTGTGGGGTAAATTGTGGCATTTTTTTGTGACTGTCATGAACATTTAAACATGTGGCCGGGACTCCATTTGTTTGCAATTGGGCTAAAATTGTTGACTTTAAAGTGCTTATATTATGCTTTTTTGGTGTTTCCTTTTCCTTTATTGTGTTTTTCTTTTTTTGTGCATGTAAAAGGATTCCAAAGTGAAAAAGCCCAAAATCCCCCCCAAAGAGACTTACCATCTCCAACAGAGAACACTGTTCACAAACTGCTCCAAACAGCTCTTTGTAGTCCAGCCTTTACTTCCGTGACAAATGTGCGTCATTTTGTAACACAGGTTATAATGTAGCTGCTAGCATGGCATGCCCTCAAACTCTGCTTCTGAATGGCTAGTAGTCCTTACCTAGGTACTGTCAGGGCCCTCATACTCTGCGTCTGACTGGCTAGTAGTCCTTACCTAGGTACTGTCAGGGCACGCCCTCATACTCTGCTTCTGACTGGCTAGTAGTCCTTACCTAGGTACTGTCAGGGCACACCCTCATACTCTGCTTCTGACTGGCTAGTAGTCCTTACCTAGGTACTGTCAGGGCACGCCCTCATACTCTGCTTCTGACTGGCTAGTAGTCCTTACCTAGGTACTGTCAGGGCATGCCCTCTTACTCGGCTCCTGACTGGCTAGTAGTCCTTACCTAGGTACTGTCAGGGCATGCCCTCTTACTCGGCTCCTGACTGGCTAGTAGTCCTTACCTAGCTACTGTCAGGGCACGACCTCATACTCTGCTTCTGACTGGCTAGTAGTCCTTACCTAGGTACTGTCAGGGCACGACCTCATACTCTGCGTCTGACTGGCTAGTAGTCCTTACCTAGGTACTGTTAGGGCACGCTCTCATACTCAACAAAGATGGAACAGAAGTGAGATGTCTCACTCTGTAGGTAAAACAGAGAGCTCAACACACAGGGGGAAAAGAGGAGTTGCTGCAATGTGCAGTACAACAAAACTATGGTGTTTTTTGAATTAAATCATGTAAACCTATTCTGATACAACCGCTTAATACAATTTTGAACCTGAAAATGAGCACTTTAAATAAGTTCACACAGTTGTCCACATTGACACTGTAACTCCTTGTAATTAAGTGTGTGTGTGTGTGTGTATGTGTGTGTGTATAATGTCTCTCTGCGTGGGGGTTTAACAGCAGATACATTAAATGAAGATGTGGCTGGGTTACAGAGGGTTTAAGATCTTTTAAAGATGTAAATAGAACTACTGTCTCAGCACAGAGTTCAAGTGTAGTGTGTGTGTGTGTGTGTGTGTGTGTGTGTGTGTGTGTGTGTGTGTGTGTAGGCAGCTGTGTGGTCAATGACGCATGAAAGCAGATTCATCTTTCATGAGTCTGAGCCCAAAAGAATCACTGTAAATATCAGAAGTATTTTCATGAACCTTAAGATATTTGATCTTTTTAAGTGTGTACGTATGTGTTTTTCTGTATGTGTGTGTGTGTGTGTGTGTCAAATGTCAAATTAGACACGTCATTATAACAGCTGTGTCATCCTCAACACAGTCATGTGTCATCCTCAAACACATGCTGAGACCATCAGGAATGGAAGGAATAGAAAAGTCCTCCAGTTAAAGTTGATTAAAGTGCTGTTAATTTGCTGAAATGTTCCTCTTTAGATGTTAAGACTAAATCCCCCAGCAGGTTCTTTGTCAAAGTAGTCCTACAAAAAGCCTCTCCTTGTGTTTTCTCTAACAACGTTGCCATGCTGTGGCGGAGGGATACTCACTAATAGCTGTGTGAATAGGCTTTATTGGAACACTGTGGGTACTTTTGAGTATTAGCTCACCAAAAGCAATTGAAATAGTCCTGGCAAAGAAATGAAGAAATGTAAATCCGTCTTGTCCTTGGTTTTAAGCCGTAGTCACATGCAGTAGTAGTATTAGCAGAGGGGACCTCATGTGATATAGACTGCTACTGTTACGTGGGAAACATACAGGATAAGCAAAGTCTGTATTTTACTCAAATTTACTGACATTATCCCCGGATGTGATGTCAAAAACGCTGCTGCTCGAGTCCTCACTAAGACCAAGAGACTGGATCACATCACTCCAGTTCTGAAGTCTTTACACTGGCTTCCGGTGCCTCAAAAGAATAGATTTCTAAATACTTCTGCTGGTTTATAAATCACTAAACGGTTAAGGGCCAAAATACCTTTTCGGATATCCTCTCAGGTTGTCTGGGACAGGGTTGCTTGCCGTTATTGCCACCGGATGAAATCTTCCCGTCTTGCCGGGGGGGCAGCATTCAGTTTCTATGCTCCACACATCTGGAACAAACTTCTGGAAAACTGTAGGTGGTGAGTCGTGACAACAATTCTGTGGGTGCATCCACGTAATACAAGCCTTCCGTGATCGCGCACCACTCCCACAGCCCTCCTCCACGTAGGATTAAAAAAGCACGACGGACTCTAAAGAAGAGGTAATCATCTTCACTTGAGTTTCTGCGTGTACGTCGCCAGTGTCACGATTGTGCGTTGTGTTCTGTTTTCTCCCTTGTTTTACTTCCTGTCTTGTGTTTTCCCGCCTGTTTGATTGTTCTGCCCTGCCCTGAAGTGTTCCACCTGTTCCTTATTAGTCCATGTTACCCTTGTATTTAGTCTCCATGTTTCCATCCACACGTTTTTATCCGAATTTAGTGATACTGAATGAAAAAGGCCTCATGGAAACAACAAAATTTGATGGAATTTCATGAATATCGACTCAAAGGAAATACGTTCGGTTATTTGCCGAATAAATAATGAATTGCGATTACGTTTTAGGTCATTTTATGGTTGCAACCCGCCACAAAACGAAGAAAAATAACTTTTAGTTAATTTCCGCCCAGCATTTCCTCTCTGTCTGCACACATGGTGCGCCGTCAACAAAGACAGATGGACGTGGACGGACGAGGAGACGAGAGACTTTTTGAATTTAATTTATCAAAAACGTTCCTTGATTGTTGTGCGATTCAGCGCGAAAATGAATGGCAACACCTTAAAATGTCTCAAATCAATTCCATATACCAATTTGACCTCAAAACAGCATGTGATGTCGTCACCACAGGTTTTTATTGGCTTTAAAGCCGTTGGATGGAAACACACTTCCACCAGCTTTATTCACGTGAGTTTTTTTTAACCAAAACTTCAGATAATTCGAACTCAGCTACTGTCTTTCCCTTGTCTTTAGTCGGATCATTGTCGCTTCATGTCAAGTAGTTGGCTGTCGTCGTGGCTAGTCTCCTGTGTTTTGCTCCCTGGTCTTCATGCCTGTTTGGATTATTCTTTGTTTGTGCCTGACTGCCTGGCCTTTTTTGAGGACACCTTATTTTGTAAGACTGTTATTTGTTGAAACAACCTCCACTCTGCATCTGGGTCCAGGTCTCGCCTCCTGACGTGAACCCTGACATCCAGACGACCCAATCTTCTGAACATAGCCATACTGAGAGGTCCAGAGAGAGCTGTGTGGAGCTGATAGTCTTAATTAGCTTTATATCAACTCATTTGGTAATGGCACTAAACCTTTTTAATATTACATTTTTGTAATAATCTTTACTGGGATTATTATTGCCACTGTGGTTCCAATCTGTCCACAAATAATGCCACCTGATGAAATCTGAAGCCCTTTCCAAACTCTTGCTGGTGCAAATAATGAGGTCCGACCCAAATTTTAGGTGAAAGCACATACAAAAAGACTGACTTGAATGATCAAAAGCCGTGAACGACGAGATCTAAAAACATTACTCTCTCACACAGCTGAGGTTGAAAAACTGTGTGGCTTCCCAGATCCAGATTCCCCTTCCCAGTCACCTGTGATGCCCTTTCTAATCTCCAATTAGCACCCACACACAGGTGTGCACACTACACACATAACAAATGTATATATCCAAATTGGCCATTACAGCCACTGTTCATCACACCCCCAACCGGCCCCGTCAGACACCGCCTACCAAGAGCCTGGGTCTGTCCCAGGTTTGTCCTCTCCACTGTTGCACTATGCTTGCTCTTGGGGGAATTTGTTGGGTCTTTGTAAATTACAGATTGTGGTCTAGACCTACTCTATTTGCAAAGTGTCCTGATGATAACTCCTGTTATGATTTGAAACTATAAATAAAATTGAAATGTAATAGAATTACTAATTATTATTCACATAGTCTCTTACTAAATGACTGATCTTGTATTTACAAAAAAAGCTAAGACCATTTATGCAATGACCAGTGACCAATGATCACTTAGGAAAAACACTCCTAGCAGCCTTGGCATTTGATCAAAATTGAATTAATTTATATTGTATGCGTTATATGTAGTATATTCTATGAAATTAGGGTTTAAGTGATGTCAATGGGAGTGAGAGATTTGTTTCTGGGGGGAAAAAAAACCAACCTTTCACTCCTTATCTCGGACATCTCAAAACACATGACTTGGTAATGATATAAAAGCAGGCCCTGAGTCTTTTCTCAGCCTCCTCTTCTAGGAATTGACTAAAAGATGTAAACACACAAGGAGCTCAGCCCACTCCCTTTGGTTTCTGAGGGCTGGGTCCCAGCTGCTGTTGGGCTTTTGTTCTAAATTCACTACCTTTCTGTCTGCGTGCTGCCATAGCCGCCGCATGCTAACAGCTGTAACAGCTTTAATAACCACCTTGATGTATTGGGACATTTTGGCTGCAGATTGTAAAAGTCAGCAGTTTAAAACCAAACGGATGCTCCTGATGGAAAAGGGCCACATGGCGCACTCTAAAATCTTTTGTGTTATACTGTTGGAATCTGCAGTTCCTACTTTATACAAATGTTTCAAACAAAACGTCCAGACAGAATGTTCTGATGTAGGCTGGCCCTTTGGACCCCGCTGGACCCCCGTCTCTCCTTGATGACCACAGAGCTAGTTCAAACCTTTCTTTGGCCTGTCGCTTCCGTCACAACCGGACCTTTTCTGCCCGGCAACAGAAATACATAAGTACCTTTTGCTTTCTAGTTCCTTTGTTCACTTTCTCAGACTCTTCTGTGATGTACTGAGACTTCTTTGCACAGAATAAAGACTTAAAATAGTTGTTGATGGTGTGCGATACTGAAAAAATTGGTATCAATCTAATACTAAGAAATAATGACCGATACCTTTTTAATAATGGAGGTGGATGCATCATCAAAATTGCTAAATCTGAATGAATTTTTCATGACCTTTTAGGTGATTTAGTGATTTATAGTGAGTCTCATATTAACTTAACCCAGGACATAATTAACACTTAACACTGTATCTTACAGCCTTTTTACAAAAAACGAGGAATTATCTGTCCATGCAGCAAGATCATCTCACTTGACAAGCTTGATTTAAGATTATAGTGTAAAGTGGAACACTAAAATAAGAAAGTGACTCTTAAAACAAGAGAAATGACAACACTTCCAAGTCAAATTTTTTTTTATAACAACCAAATAATTTGCAGTGTGCTCTGCGCTGAGGAACTGAAACTAAACTATCAATCTCATTACACTGGTGTTGAGCGATATCAATACCAATGTCGATACCAATATCGATATTCTCGCTATTTGGATTGATCCGCCCACCGCTACTAGCTGGTGAACATAGTGGAGCATTTATCAGCTAAACACACAGATATTTCCTTCAGGACTTTGTGGAGACCTTAGAAGAGGGAATATTGGACTGGCATTCACCAGGAGGTCGTAAACAGGATTTCACGTGAACAATAATGCAAATAAAGCACATAGCTTGTTTTCTCCAAGTGGCCAAAAATCATTCATTATGGGTTTAAGCTAAGTTTATGCCAAACTATCAAAGTTCGTCCAATCAGATTGAAGCAGACTGAGACCATTAACACTTGTGTTGTCTTCACCTTTGGGACCCTCTTGTGTCCCTCGGGTCAAACTGACTTATTTGGGGTTTTAAAAACAATTCTGAAATAAAATTTTACTTCATAATCTATTGCCAAATATTGTCTTTATCCCTTGTGTTGTCTTCCCGTTAACCATGAACTTGTCCTTCCAGGCCAATATTTTAAAAAAGAAGTGTGCTTTTCCAATGTTTTTGTCCTTTTTCTGATTTTATTTCTCATTTTTTCCAGCTTTTGGTGCTTTTTAAAAAAAAACTGATCTGGTTCAATAATTGGTTTTACACTTATTCTTGGAATTCATGGTCAACAAACCTCATTTGTATGAAATTATACATGCGTTTTTAGTTAAATAGGCAGATATTATGAATTATTTTAGCTAATAGTTAAGATCAGAGGATGTTGAGTGGATCACAGATGGTAGATGTCAAAGTTGAGTCCAGATACTGTTTGGAAACCATAAAAATAATTAAACACCCAAACAATTCAATGATTGTAATCATTAATTTTACCTAAAACATGTTGTATGGAATCATCCATGTTATTTTTGAGCAATTTGGTTGAAAGAAATCCATATTTCTGATATAAAACACTTTGAAACTGGTCAATTTGACCCAAAGGACAACACAAGGGTTAACATGGAGGAAGCATTTCCAATTTCCATGGATATGTCTACAGTTTTAGTTCCCTATTCACTTTTTCCTCATTATGAAACTTGTGATTTCACTCTGATCTCACTGTATCGGCTGTGATGCTTTTGCCATTCTAATGCTCAGCATCAGATTTGCCGCAGTGAAAATATACATTTACTACCTTATCGCGGTCAGTTTTACTGCAGATATCCCATATAAACACTGTTTATTAGATATTAATGAATTAGCTGGGGAAGGGGCTGGTAAGAAACATCCTGTAAATGTTAAAGAGGTTTGGGTCCACTTTGGAATTAAAAGTAAAGCCGTGGAGAACCAAATGTTTATGGGGAGTCAGTGCATGAGGCATGAGTCTATACATAGCTTTTAAATGAGGAAAGCACATCGGTTTTGGAACCATGAAGTGTTTTGTTTTTCTGGTTTAGTCAGGTCATTTATGACTGTGTGTGAGTATAATAAAGCAAAACATTGGATCATTTTGGGGGTTTTTTTGCAGTGGAAAAATGACTGACATATTGCTCTCATGCCCTCTGTCCTCTGCTATTTCTGCCTCAGGGAACCTTCCATCAATCCATCATCTATACAGCATGCTTGTCCTGCAGGTCTTGCGGGTGAGGGGGGAGTCAATTCCAGCTCACTTGTGTGCACAACCATTCACATCTACATTATTTTTATTTTCAGTGGACTTGATGTAAGGATGATACTTACAAGCTACTCATTTGGAATCGATTCCCTTTAATAATGTATACTTTATTAATCCCGCAAGGGGAAATTACAATGTTGTCACTCGGAGAAATAAAAGGTGGGGAAAAGGTTTGTTGTGTGGTGCTAATATTTCTTCTGTCGATTAAAAATATGGCAAGATGCAGCACTTGTGATTAAAAGGTGGCACGCAGCAGCAACACAAGCAACCTAACAATTAACACCCCCCCATAAAAGATTCAGAAATCATAAAGAGAGTGCAAATTTGCATGCTTTATTTATTTATTGAATTAGTATTTATCAGTATTCTCCATAATACTTCACTATTGTTTGACATACACATTTTTATTTAATCATACTCATATTTGCTTTTGTAATACATTTGTTTTTAATAGGAAATATGTGATTTTTCTTTTTTTTTTTTTAAAGATCCTCATTTGAAAAATAAATCACATACCCATCTAAGAAATTATCACTATCAGTTTCAGTATCGGTATATATTTATCGATGAAAGAAAAAGTATCAGTATTGAATAAAATTGAAAAAGTTTGGCATCCCTAGCCTGATGACCGAGGCGGAGAGAGTCTGCTCCATTCTGGGTCCAGCTGGCGCTGACAGTTAGGAGAATATGTAGTATGATTTGAATTTGTCTATGGATCGATCTGACATTTTCTTCCTGAATTTGTACCTGGATTTTGTGAATTTGTCCAAATCTCTCGAGATGTAACCAGTCCGAATTTTAAGCCTTGGGTGGACTGTCTTATTCACCCAGGCTCTAATATTGTTTTAGGTACAAGAAGTTTTTACAAACTATTTCCAAAGTCATTTTATTGTAAAATATTGGCCTGGTGGCTGGTGGCGACCTACAGCAGACACAAATTGTTAACCCTCATGTTGTCCTTGGGTCAAATTTACCTGTTTTCCTATCTCCATATTCTTTTTAATTCCCCAAAATAACATGATTGATTCCACACAACGCTCTTTGCCAAGTACAAATCTCTACTTTCATTCATTTTGGGGCGTCTTATTCAATTTTATAGCATTTGAAAACAAATTGAAGTGTTTTTGAAATAGTATTGAGAGTAAAAGTTGACATATTCCAGTCTGTGATTATCATCAACATCCATTCCTTTAATTTTAGTCTCAATAATTCCTAATTTCTGCTTTTCAAACTCAAACATCAGGTATAATTTCCTATAAATGAGGTTTGTTGACCATAAATTCAAAAAAAATAACTGTGAAACCAAAGTTAATAAGTTAGTGTTATGTAGTGTTCAGATAAAGTGACAAACATTGAAAAAAAACGTCAGAAGTGTTGATTTTCCATTTTGACGGGAAGACAACACAAGGGTTAATCAAAGCTTCATCTATTTAACAGTAATTCTACTTATACAGCAGCTATTATACAGTCAACTCACTGGCGGTCTGTTGTCTTTATGCCTGATTTTGACACACCGAACTGGTGAAAACACAAAGAGGGGTTTTTCCAACTACCACAGTTTTATTTTGTAGGTTTGGAGAACAATAGAAAGGAACCTGTGGCTAGCGTCGTGTTTGCCACCGTGATACTGTACCAGACACCACAGTGAAGCTGTGTATGACATGAGGCTGGCTTGTTATAAAGGATTAAACTGTATCACTTCCTGTCTAAAACAAACTGCAGACTCAATATAACCGGGTCACCGAGATGCACATTCGACACATTTACCAGAGGAGGCCTGAGGACAGCCTCACAGAGCCGCTGGTGAGGCAATAGACTTGAGTCTTGTGTGACCTGTTAATCACTGACCCTCCTCCGCAGCGATGCGAAGGAAGGTCTGGCAATGCCAAATCTTTTTATTCATGCTTGATGTCAATTTTAGGCTTTTATTTTGAAGGAAGGTTTTCTGAAGGGCAGTGTTGCCAACTTGTCGACTTTCCTGCTAGATTTAGCAGCTTTTCCCTCTGAGCAATCTCTAGATACCAACACAAAATGTACCCTTTAGTGTCTTTATTAGACACACCGGGCTTAGCAGCAGCTTGATGGCGGCGGTATAAAATTACAAACTATGAAGAGCAAAAAATGTAGGGAGTAGGAGGCTGGGGTTCATTTTCCCGTGTGTCACTTAAGATAACTAACCTTTACTAAGAAAAATAAGGCGGGACCCATTCGTGGTCCCCACCCAGAGTCAAAAAGTGACACCAATGGTCTTACCAAATGCATTGAAAAATGATGCCAAAGGGGTACCCAGAGCGTCAAATATCGATACCGCAGACAGGATACTGCCTTATAATTAGTTGAAAGCTGTGCGCCGGGGTAGCTCACCTGGTAGAGTGCGCGCCCACATATAGAGGTTTACTCCTCGACGCAGTGGCTTCGGGTTTGACTCCGACCTGTCGCCTTTGGCTGCATGTCATTTCCCCCCTCTCTCCCCCTTCATGTCTTCAGCTGTCATATGCAAATAAAGGCCCAAAAAATGAAATAAAGAATTACTTGAAAGCCCACTGAGTCTGACTGAGACCCTAAAGGAGACTTCTCCTGTCAGTAACTAACACCAAGTGTTATTTTTTGACAGGCTGGGAGTGAGTCTGTGTTGGTTTAGTGGTGTATTATGTAATGCTAATGACCATGCTCTCGGCATAATTAAAAAGTAAATCTTTTTGATTAAAAGGGCCATGAAGAAGAAGACAAAAATTGACAAAAAACCATCAAAACAATGTTCAGAGTTTCAATTCTTCTCTCCTTTTCGGTCCACCTATTTCCATCTTCCTCTTACGTCGTCTCTTCTCATGTCTTCTTCTCCTCTTCTCTTTTCTGCAGTGCGTAACTGTCAGGGCCAATCGGGGAATCTGACCACGACATGACCACAGCCGTCCATCTTCACAGACATAAATACCCCATGCAGCCCTTCTGCAGCCACACCCTCACTCAAATATAGTAGAGACAACACAGGCGCTTGTGGGGAACTAGTCTGCGTTGAGCCAAAAATACATGGAGCTACCAAATCAACCAAAGTCTTCTCAAAGATATAATGACAAAGTATTGAATTATTTTTAACCAAACTATTGGTATGGAGATTCAAAAACAATGCTAAAAAAACAGGGTTAAATAACCAAAAACATGTGATTGGTTGCGTTCAGGGGTGCCAATAACCTTAAGCAAAATATGTATCTGTTTTATTGACACCACAGTGTTTTTCCTTGTTATGGTGCGCAAAACCACGTTAGAGCTTAAGTTTATGGCCTTTTTTGTTACTATGCAGCTTGTTAAATGTCACGATACCCCAAAACACTGACCAACATCCAGACAAGACAGCAGCCAACATGAGCAGAAAACACTAGCCTGGTGAATGGGGATGCATGAAATTAATGTTTTTTTTTTTTTTTTTGGTGGTACAACATGTCAATGTGCTGTCTGGCGCTAGTGCCGCCCACCACAGCGGTCTCTACGGAACGGTGAAAGTCCTTCTCAACTACATCCAAGTTTTCCATCCAACAACCCTCGCACATGCTCTCATACACACAGCGGTGACAAAAACACACCACCCTGCTGGGACTTGACTGGACCCTGCCAATCTGCATACAATCTATAATGAAAGCTAGACTATGCCAAGACTGGGGAGGCATGAGCGATGATCAAACTTGTGAAATTTGACTGATAAATTGCAATGTTAATGTTAATATTTTTTATCTGATCTACAGTATATGGACAACATTGGACTTCCAGGATTTTTCAAGTGCTGTCGGAAATTTTGCTGATGTCCCTCACCTTCCTCTTTCTTTGTGTTGGCGTTCTAACCTCTGGTGTATTTCTAGACTATCTGTCCAATCTGAGGACTATGGTTACCTGGTCCTCAGATCTCTGCAGGGTAAATCCAGACAGCTAGCTAGACTATCTGTCAAATCTGAGGACTATGGTTACCTGGTCCTCAGATCTCTGCAGGGGAAATCCAGACAGCTAGCTAGACTATCTGTCCAATCTGAGGACTACGGTTACCTGGTCCCCAGATCTCTGCAGGGTAAATCCAGACAGCTAGCTAGACTATCTGTCCAATCTGAGGACTACGGTTACCTGGTACACTCTACGGTGCCCTGCTGCATCCCGCTATGTCCACCTATGCCATGCTATGCCACGCTACACCCTGTAACGCCCTGCAGCGCCCTGCTTTGACATGAACTACGACTACCATTTGTAGTCACTGTTCCATTATCTTTATTGATTGATAGTCTTAATTAGCTTAATATCAACATTTGGTAATGGCTTGACTGTAACGCACGCTCATTAGTATTAAATAGTTACTGTGACAGACACCGCCTACCAAGAGCCTGGGTCTGTCTCAGGTTTCTCCCTAAAAGGGAGTTTTTCCTCGCCACTGTCGCACTAGTTGCTTGTTCTTGGGGAAATTACCAGAATTGTTGAGACAAGCGTCTCGAGATAACTTCTGTTATAAAGTTGAATTGACGAAAACAACCTTTTGAATATCCACCAAAACAAGTTCCTTCACCAAGGCTGTTTTGCAGAGGCACCGTTTCTCCGTCCAGCGCTTAGTGCCACCCAAGACAAAATCTGAAAACTGAAGCCTGTGTGTCACCTTACAGGCAGAAGTATTGCACCAAGACGACCTTTACACCTAGAAATATCAATCTGTATCTAAATAGCAACAGAAATCGAAAACTTGAACTACATCTAACAAATGAAGTGAAACAAAATGGTCTCTTTTAATCTATAAGCCTATATAAATATTACATGATGAGATAGAGTTGGGTGGTTTGCGGTACCATCTAGTGCTGCTAAGGGTTGGTCAACTTTGATGTCGCCATTAGCTGCACCCTGCAGCCAGTCGGTCAAAATATAGAACAAAAACAAGACTGGGTGACGCAGCAATAACCGCTCACTGTTTGAAGACATCATTAGTGCTTCTAACCTCAACATATCCCTGGTTCCTCACAGTGACCTTTTTAAAAACAACAGAAACTCGACTATAATGTGGGTGTTTGATATTCTCCCAGGTCTAAGTTATTCGTCCAAATGATGACAAAAATTACCCACCCACCCAGCAGTCTGAGATCAATTCCTCCTTGTTGGTGGTCCAGTTCTTCACATCACATCTGGCTTATAGTCTCCTTTAAGAACTTTATTATTCCCAATGTGAGTTGGTGACTTGTTGACTCACTGACTGCCAATGCAAGCCACCATTGGCTCATCATCTTCATAGCATTGCAGTAATGCTTGTCCATAACAGTCCATAACAGTTCTTTCCAAGACACATCTAAATCGTTGGTCAACCAGGACTTGGACAAACATCATAAATGTGGGTGTATATTTTGCTAGGAATCTTGGGTCAACAACTGTAAACATGTCTTTATTAAACCTCCTTGTTAATGGCTATTCCACAGAGGGCTCAATGGGAGCTTGTTGTCCATGACAGACACCGACAAAGAAATCACAAGATGAGCTCCTGTCTACCTTTCTATGTGTCAAATAAAGAGATTAGGATTAAGACAGTTATCAAGGGGAAATTATGTTATGCTCCTCCTTGAGTATTCTCAGCAGCTAAACAGGAGCTCTCCTTAGCCTTTTGGCTAAAAGTGATGCAATACAGATGCTGTACATTTAGCATGCATGCAGTTTGATGCAAAGTATGCAAACGTTAACTGTCAGGTTACAGTTTTACTGGATGAGATTACATTTTTAACATTGTATCGGTACTTGATGGTTAACTTTGTGTTATGGTGATGCCTAAGTTAAGGATGATTTAGGAAGCAGCCAATGTTAACATACATTAACACACAAGTCAGTGCAACATCACCATGAATCATAGCCTTCAGAAAACACAATGAAGTTCAAATCAACACCTCCTGACAGAGTTTCAACAAAATAAATGGATATTAAAAGATGTACAAAGTTAGCAATTTTTTACTGGGGAGGTTGGAATTAAATGCATTATTTGACTGTGAAGCCGGCTACACATGATAGGCTGCAAAACCGCTTTGTGCCGCCTTTCTATTGACCTCTTGTGGGAAAATGATTTCAATTTTGACCTAGGAACAAGCTTCCTGTTATTGATATTGCATAACCATCCTAAAGTTGTGTGTCAGATGGCATTCACACTCTTCATTCAAACTGTGCACACAAACACAGACCCTTATAACATTTTAATGAGACACATACACAGAAAGGCTGAAGTGATATCGTGGTCTTTACCCTCAGTAATCTGGTTAAATGTGTTTGTTTTGACGAAGCCTCTGATTTAATATCGTTCTACAAGAGCAGGATTAGCTGCTGGGTCTCATCCCATTCTGATCTAAGCCCGCAAGCCTGCACCTAATTAAACCACAAACTGTCAGGAAGCAGGAATGAAACTACATGCCAAAAGTAATGGCTGTGGTGCTTGCTAATGAGTAAGGAACAAACTCTAAAAATGAATAATTTGCATTAAAAATAATTATTGTTCTACTTGCTAATGGGTGACATAAGTCTATAAACCAGCGGCAAAAGAAACCACACAATGGTCTTGCGAGTAGATTTAAGAACTGAAAAAGAAGTGAAAAGCTTCCATATATTGGCATTGAGAGCAATAATACCCATAAATGTTATGGGGCACCCGTCTTCAGGCCCTGTTCCTAGTGCATGTCTTCCCCTTTCCCTTGTGTTTCTGTCTGGCTCTCAGTCTGTGAAATAGTGTGTCTATTGTTAGCGTCATTTGCCCGCTTCCCATTCATTTCTATTGGAACAGCCGTGCAACGCATTCTGGTAGCGCTGCTACCAGAAAATCGGGGCGTTGTGTTGCCCACTCCTCATTTGCATAAAGTTGAATCCAACCAACTTTAGGAGCAACCAACTTAGCTCAACGCCTCTCAAAAGCTGACAGACGTCTTTTAAACTGACCTTTTATCAATCTGAAACAACGACAGATTCAGCAACTGCATAGCCAATTTCTTGCTTAAAATGTTTTCACAACCACGTTTCAGGGAACTATTTTCGTAAAATACGAGATCGTATTCCAAACGAGCTGCCATTTTGGGTTTAAGACTTTTTTCTTGGTCAATGAAGAGAAAGTAGTGGCAAGCTCACTAGTGTGCAATGCTGGGAAGTAGGGCAATCCCATCCGTGAAAACAATGGACACACACCATTTTGTTTGTCAAGGGGCTTTGCCGCTCGATGAGCTCTGCCACTCTGCCAATCCTCTACTCACCTCACCAATATAAAAACCCAGGTTGATCTCACTATCATAGCCAGATCGTTTCGTCCACCAGTGTCCATCCATCTTCATCCACTTATCCGGTATCGGGTCTTGGGGTTAGCAGCTCCAGAAGGGGACCCCAAACTTCCCTTTCCCGAGTCACATTAACCAACCCCGACTGGGGGATCCCGAGGCGTTCCCAGGCCAGGTTGGAGATATAATCCCTCCACCTAGTCCTGGGTCTTACCTGAGGCCTCCTCCCAGCTGGACGTGCCTGGAATACCTCCCAGGAGGCAGTCTTACCAGATGCCCGAACCACCTCAACTGGACGTTTTGTCCACCAGTGTGCTTCTAGTAATTACCTGCTTCTCTGCTCAGACCCCCACCTCAAGACCTGCTGCCCAACTTACTAACACGGCATGGTGACTGTATGATATACAAAAGTCTCGGTGCTCTCACAAACTCAGCAGGCTGCAGTTTTTTTTTTTTGTTTTTTTTTAGCAAAGATGCTCTAATAAAAATTGTGTGGTATATACAAGTTGCAACATTTACAGTTTGAAACAATTAAAAACCTTTTACTGAGCTACTCACCTTGGAGGAAGTCAGACAACATCGCCTCATTGCTGTTTAAATTTCAATCAGGAGAGACTTCATTGCAAATGTGCAAAACTTTATTAGTAAGCTACATGTGAACACTATGAAATCTATGACAATATGAAATGTACAAAGTCTTTGGAGATTTGACTCCAGCGTATAAAATATGTTTTTTCAAGGGTTAGGGAAACCCAGACATGTGAAGTCTAGACGCTGGTAGTGAGGTGAGGGAGCATGAAGACCTCCTCCTCTCCATCTGTATGCAACCTCATTCCATTAATGCATGTTACTAACTTGCCTTCTTCCCTTTCCCTTAGTCTTGTGCTCTCTCGCCCCTGTAGTCTTGTGCTCTCTCGCCCCTCTCCTCTCTCCTCCTATGACTCCTGCAGGTGTTTCTGGATCTGTGGTTGGAGACACCTGGTGCCTCCATGTTCCCGCTCGACACCCTCTGCTACAATTCTCCATGTCTCTTGCTCTCTCTCTCTCTCTGTCTGTCTCTTTCTCTCACCCCCAACAGTTCGAGGCAGATGCCCCCCCCCACCCTGAGCCATGGTTCTGCTCCAGGTTTCTGCCTCTTAAAGGAAGTTTTTCCTTCCCTCTGCGGCCTAGTGTTTTCTCTTGGTGGGAATTGTTGGGTTTCTGTAAATACCATCACAGAGTCCGGTCTAGACCTGCTCTTTATGGAAAAGCGCTGTGAGATAACTGTTGTTGTGATTTGGCGCTATAGAAATAAAATGTAATTAAATTGAACTGAATTGAACGGCGGACAGCCGGAAGAAGAGGAGGAGGAGGAGGGGCGCACTCTTCCTGAAAGGACAACTGACAGCCGCAGAGGAGAGAACTGATTTAAAGCAGGGATGACCCGCTGTGATTGGCTTGTGAGCACATGGCCGATACTGATTGGTTTAACTGAAAGTAGCGCCACGAAACAGCTGATCAGTTTAGGATATAAGTGATAGAGTTACTGAAGTCTCCCTGAAAGAATTTCCGCTCCGCTTCATATTTGTAAAGCCCACAGATAGATGACAGAAAACAAAACTGCTTTTTTGGGGAAATCAATTTCTGATTTCCATTATTTGTGTAGCAAAAACTGGACGCAGCCTCTCAAATGTCTCTCTATCTTTTGGTTCAGGACCGTATGTCTTACAGAACAACAGCAACAACATCTCAGACTCCGTAGCAAGTGTGGGAAAGAAAAAGAGGTGTTGCGTAATGCCTACATCTGTATATGTGTAGAGCTGAAGTTAACCTAAATCCAGCTCCACCCTGACTGTATCCACTGCTATGAATTATATTCTCAGACTACAAAATCAACAAAAGACATAATATCTTGTCTGAGACGCAGACCAAACCAAACAGCTCTGAGCGGAGATTTCTGTGTTGACACGAGAGTGTAATGCGTCCGTCATCAAGTGGAATACAGAGCTTTACATGGGGGCAGACCCCCCCCCCCACACACACACGTTTTGCTTCAGGCAAAATAAGAAGAGGAATGTCTGAGAAAGCTTGTTAGGGAACCACCCTGAGCGCCTCACACAGACGGGGAGCTTGACGTATTTCAGTCTTACACAAAGTCTTACACTGCTCTGTTTTGTGTCTCTGGGCATTAAAGTGACACAGATTCTGCTGGAGAACAAAAACAAACTGAAAATATATATATATATATATCTCAAATCTGCACCTTCTGCTGGGGTTCTCCAGAGCTGGATATCCTCATTTAGCTGACGCTCTGCACACGTGTCTAGAGAGAAAAGCTGTTTCTATATTAAGAAACCGTAAAGTAAGGACATGGGGGTGGGGGTGGGGATGGGGGTGAAGAGATGTCAGAAGGGGCAGGAAATGTATGATTGAAACTGAAAAGCACCAGAGAGCGTTTAACCCTTGTGTTGTCTTCCCGTCAACCATGAAACCTTTTGTCAACACTATTATCGCTTTTTCTGACATTTTTGTCACTTTTTCAATCTTCTGGGTGCTTTTTAAATATTTTTTCCAAAGTTATTTGATATTTCTAATGTTGACGTTTGCAGCTTACTTCAAAGGCTCATTTTTTTTGTGATGAAAATACGGAAAACGGGTCAAATGTGACCCAAGGACAATCATTGGGTCACCGATTTGGTCTGATTGTCAATCATATAGGATCAGGTTATGATCATTTATGATTCATGAAGATGTTCTGAGTTGGAAAATGAAAGTAAGGCAGTAACATCTGCAGGCTATAAAGACAATGACCAACACAAGAAAATAAACACAAAAATGTTCTTTCTACAATCAAATCAAATCAGTCACTTGGTCCCCATTCTTGTGCATCAAGCCCTTTCACACAGGAGCTGTATGTAAGAAAGCAAATGCGCCAATCAGTTGGATCGGACTTCAAATTGTCTTTACCCCACCAACACACTCGTACAAAGTCGGCGTAACATCTGGTTGAGCCCAAAGTGTAAGTAATCACAGCGAACGAGTGGGCGTGTGGATGAGCAGACATCCAAGGGGGAAGAAGGGCGATTTACACAAAGACACACAAAGTGTCTGGAAGAGTTGGAAGGGCTGATGCTGAAATCAGCAGATAACACCTTTGTCACCCTGAACCTCCCAAACTGTGTTAACCCTCGTGTTGTCTTCCCGTCAAAATTGAAAGTCAGCACTTTTGTTGACGCTTTTCAATCAATGTTTTTAACTTTTCTTACGTTTTTGTCCCTTTTTTCAACGTTTGTCACTTTTTTTGACTACTTATTAACTTTAGTTTTACAGTTATTTTTGGAATTTGTGGTCAGTAAACCTCATTTATAGGAAATTATACCTGATGTTTGAGTTAGAAAAGCAGAAATTAGCAATTATTTAGACTAAAATTAAAGGAATGTATGTTATGATAATCCCAGGCTGTAATATGTCAACTTTTATTCAATACTATTTCAAAAGAACTTCAATATTTTTTCCAAATGCTATAAAATTGAATAAGACACCCCAAAATTCATGCAAGTAGAGATTTGTACTTGCCAAAGAGCTTTGTGTGGAATTAATCATGTTATTTAGGGGAATTAAAAAGAACATTGATATAGGAAAACGGGTCAATTCGATCCGAGGACAACATGAGGGTAAAAAAGCTGGCAGCGTGCTGTGTGTGATGTCTTTCGTGCATGTGTGGGTCACCACATTTAATTTGCAAGATAGACAGCCAACAGAGATTCCTGCCTTAATAGTCTAATAGATAATACTGTGATGATGTAGGCAGCAGCTCATCATTCACCAATGCATGGCTGACTCTTGTGTTAACATTTACTTCAGTTGGCGGAGCTGCCAACAGGCCTGATGCTCATGTTATTTTATTTCTAGAGTTCTTGACCTAAGATTACCCTCTCACTCAGAGCCAGTGTAATCATGCTGGACTTTTCTCTCAGATAAGTATCATCGCTTTACGCAGCATACAGCACACAGCAGTACCAGTCTATATACAGACTGTACAATTGGGATTGGCAGGAAACTCAGTGGCCTGGCGTCAGTGCCAGACTTATAGAGCGTATGTAATTAGTCACAGACAACCTGCTGTAATGTCAGCGTAAACCTAGAGGAGAGGTAAAACTACTCTCTGGAACAGAAAAGATTGAGTACAGTAGCTGTAAATGAAACAATCTGCATGCTACTTAACAAAAGCACAAACAAAAAAATTATTTAATTGGCTTTACAATTTTTAGAATTACATAATATGTTCTGAACCTTGAGCAATAGTTTGCTCCATCAAGTCACGCAACTGTTGCCTTACTCTCAGAGTCTTTGGAAAGCTACCTTGGTCTTCTTTTAGAAGTACGATGCAGAAGGTTTGAAGCAGATCACATGGTACTGTATGTCTGATATCTGAGGAGCCTTTCCTTAACTTGATCCATGTTGTTAGGCGGGTTCAGTTTCATACATCCTGTTTCCTGTTTGTTTATAATAATGCAAAATATTCACACAAATATTCACCTAACCCATTCCCAACTGTCCCGTTCTTCTTCTCCTAAACCCAACCGTGCCGTTCTTCTTCTCCTAAACCCAACTGTGCCATTCTTCTTCTCCTAAACCCAACCGTCCCGTTCTTCTTCTCCTAAACCCAACCGTGCCGTTCTTCTTCTCCTGAACCCAACTGTGCCGTTCTTCTTCTCCTAAACCCAACCGTGCCGTTCTTCTTCTCCTAAACCCAACTGTGCCGTTCTTCTTCTCCTGAACCCAACCGTCCCGTTCTTCTTCTCCTAAACCCAACCGTCCCGTTCTTCTTCTCCTAAACCCAACCGTGCCGTTCTTCTTCTCCTGAACCCAACCGTCCCGTTCTTCTCCTAAACCCAACTGTCCCGTTCTTCTTCTCCTGAACCCAACCGTCCCGTTCTTCTTCTCCTAAACCCAACTGTCCCGTTCTTCTTCTCCTAAACCCAACCGTCCCGTTCTTCTTCTCCTAAACCCAACCGTCCCGTTCTTCTTCTCCTAAACCCAACCGTCCTGTTCTTCTTCTCCTAAATCCAACCGTGCCGTTCTTCTTTACCTAAACCCAACTCTGTTATATGACGCTAAAGGAGACGACCAAGCGCGTGTTATATGACACTAAAGGAGACAACCAAGCGTGTTATATGATGCTATAGGAGACGACCAAGCGCGTGTTATATGACGCTAAAGGAGACAACCAAGTGTGTTATATGACGCTAAAGGAGACAACCAAGCGTGTTATATGACGCTATAGGAGACGACCAAGCGCGTGTTATATGACGCTAAAGGAGACAACCAAGTGTGTTATATGACGCTAAAAGGAGACAACCAAGCATGTTATTTGACGCTAGAGGAGACCAATTATAACAAAAAAGGCATCTGACCAAACCAGACCAAAAATATTTTACTGATGGGAGTGAGATTGTGTTGCATGTGTACGTTCAAAAGTTGTTTTAGTCATGCAACAGAAAACTCCGATTGGACAGATAGTCTAGCTAGCTGTCTGGATTTGCATCAGGTCCTCTAATACAGTTACTGATACTGCAGAATTAGGTGAATTTGTTGCGACTTAAAGCTCTGCGATGAGAAATTCTTCTTTTTGCTCTTTGGTAGCACTTTTGTCAGTGAAACTTGCCCACAAACAGAGCAGAACAGAACGCCTTACATGGCAGTTTCAGGGGGGCCCAATGAATTGTTTTTTTCTGTGATTAAAAATCAGTTTACTATCCATGACACAGCTTCTTGTTCTGCATTCAAGCCCATCCGGTTTGGAAAAAGAAATAAAAGACCAGGCCATCAACATGTTTTATAAACCAGCTGATTTGAAGGCTACAGACTGTTTCAATAAAAGTAAGAAAAAAAAAAAAAAAAAAATATATATATATATATATATATATAATATTGATAGAAATAAGTAGAAGATGGAAATTGACTTGTTACAGATTATCCTAAAAACTGTGGTCTTCTTTTCCTGCCGACCACAGGTCAGACACACACACACACACACACACACACACACACACACACACACACACACACACACACACACACACACACACACACTGAACGCCATGTCATTCCATGGAAACTTGCTGCAATCTCCAGGAAGTGAGGCTAAACCAGATACAGGAAGTTAACGGCCACCCAGTCATGGTGGAAACTGGGGGTGGAAGCTAAGAATAGGACAGACCTGTGTGTGTGCGCGCATGTGTGTGTGTGTGTGTGTGTGTGTGTGTGTGTGTAAAAAAATCACATAGTGATAAAAAACTATTTTCTGTTTTTCAAAAACATGTTTTACTACAAGACGTTTGTCCCTCTCGTCCTCTTATTGGGCATTTTATATTTAATTTGGAACATGAAAACCATGTAATCCCAGATTAATTGTTTCTTGGGTTGCCAAGTTTGCCCCTTGTCCTGCTCGGTGTTGGAGAGGCGACTGTTTTTATTTAAGAATCACATTAAATATATACTTCTTACTGAGCACTGTGTTTGTGTTTCAGAGGTCCAACAGTTGGCTGTTGTACACGGCGGACTTGAAACCCCAAGCCACATAAAGCTGGAGCCTTGTCTGTTTTGCAATGTATTTATTTCCTGTCTCAACAACTGTGGCTTATCCAGACTTTGTTTATGGAAGATGCAAAATTCAGGCAGAAACGATCCAAACTGTGGCCGGTTTCACCATTGCTTCAGCTCAGTCAGTAAAACAGCAATCAATCAGATTAGCACTTGGGTTGTTACAGTATGTGCATGAAAAGATCTGGAGAGCTTGTTTTTGCCAAAAGTTTTGTTTTGTTCCTCTGCTTCTCATTTGGATAATGACATCTGATCATGGCCATTGCATTTACATAACAACATAACGCAATAAGTGAGCTGGAATCTGATACACACCAGAGACAGACGCTGTCAGTGGTCGAATGTAACTAAGTACATTTACTCAAGTACTACACTTATCAACACATTTGAGGTATCTGTACTTAGTGGAGTAACGATACATTAATACGATTTGATAGATCCATTTAATGATTCACGATCCAAATAAAAAATATCGATACATATCGTCTGTAAGATTTTCACTTTATATTTATACTTTTAATTAAAATTTTAATTTAACTGTCTGGAATAGCTCAGTAATATAATTGTCAAATCATATTTCAGTTGCCTTTTTGAGTTAGTTTGGGTATGTGATATTGTCTAATATCTATTGCAGGCCCCTGAATTGAATCAAAATGATATCATGACTGACTTCAAGATATGAGCAAATACATCATCCAAGAATATATATATATATAAAATAAAATGTATGTATTGCACTACTATTACATAAAAAAAAAAAAAATCTGAGTGGATGTCAGTGTAGCATGAATAAATCTGTGGCACCAAAAATAAAACATAACTAGTTTGTATTTGTATATGAATTCAATCTATAAATTGCCTACAGAGCTGGCTACTGGCGTAAATTACAATCAGCAGTATTGAAATTCATCTGGAAAGGCAAGCGGCTGTGAAGATATCTACTCTACAGAGGAGGACAGAGGATGGTGGCCTTTCAGTTCCCATCTTGTAACATTATTTCTGGTGCTTTGTGTTAAGACCCCTCCTTACCTGGTTTAATCCAGATGTGTCTGTTTGCTGCATACCTTAAAAAGTGCTCTGACAGAGCCTTGGTCACTGCAACATACTGCCATATAGCTTGTAACTGGCACACTCTTTCCCCGTTATTCAATAATAAAAGCACCACATTTAGTTAACCCCCAGCCAGACAATGGTAAAGTGTACTGATCTTTTCAGAAGCCTTTATTTATGTTCAGCCGTCAGCCTTAGTTTGAGCACAAATCTATTTTATCCTTCCGTACACTTTTTCTTGGTGAAACACCGTAAGAGCTACAGGACATAATAACATTAAATTAGCTCTTACAAGCATAAATGTTACCCAAAAGTCACATTGTATAATCAAAAACAAACTACCTGGTTCCCGTTCCAGCTAGGTGCTTAATTATTCTCCTTTAGAGCTGTATATGGTTACAGAGCGACATGTTTTTTCCCTCCTTACTTCCGTGCGTGCATCTCACAAACTAGTCCACCTTTTGTATACAATCCATTTGCCTATCCGGAGGTTATTTACTGTGCAGCCTAAAAACTGTGGTATGGTATCCAGGCTTTATCATTTTTTAGTGATATCTGGCTGTACTGCCCTTCCTATTGAGAGGATCAGGCCACGATTGTCCAGACCTGAGTGTTGATCTTAACTGGCATAATGTATGGTCTAACATCCCAGAAGTATCTCGCAATCCAGACCATCAGCAGATTCCCTATAATTTCAGACATAGGACATATCTTACCCCCATGAAAATGCCCAATAAAAGCACAAGGTACATATCTACACATGATCTGGGAGTGTTCTCCTGTCAGTTCTGGAACAATATTGCATCCAAAATGTCCGCCTTGATTAACGTTACTGTGCCTTTTACTGTCAATGTTTTGGTTCTGAATGACTTGTCAGCCTTCCAGCTCTCTGAAGCTCCAAAATGTGCTGTGTTTGCTGGGTTTACAGCTGCTAAGAGGATGATAACAACCCGTTGGAAGCCACCTCATGGCTCATCTTTTCGTACGTGGCTCCTTTCTTTTTTGGATGTTGTATACATGGAACTATCCACGGCTCGCATTAATGGAGCCCCAGGACAGACTTTGGTCACAGATTCTTGCCTACAGAGCATCTCATTGCTATTGCCATAACCACAATCGTGGGAAAAAGCAACTAGCTAACCATAGGCTAACGTTAGCTGCTGTCAAATGTGGTGTTGACTAGCGTCAGGTGCAACGATGCTTCTGTTGCCTGTAACGTTGGTTTCCGAGCATCAGAGAGCAGCGCAGGCATTTCATTGGCACTGAAATGAGGAAACGAAATCCGCTATGCTATTTGGTCCGGATCCTAAACCGGTGCCTAAACAACCGGTATCTACCGGTTGTTTAGGCTCCGGTACCCAACCTTAATTAAGTACCATTTTTTTTTTTTTTTTTTTTTTTAAATATGTTTATTGAAATTTTTGTTTGCATGTTGATATAAACATAGCAAAACGGTAACAACGCTCAGTACAACATTAGTCCGTACACCTTTACAATTCACATGCACTCAACCAGCACAATGAGTAGGGAATAAAATGAAATAAGAAATGAAAATATATGTACATATATACCATACATACATACATACATACATACCTATATCTCAGTTCTCAAAATGACCAGGTTACAAGTACAGTGTTATGAGTAGGACAAAAGGGGGAAGAGGCAGAGGCTAGCCAAGGACAACACTCGAAAGCACTGAAGCCACTGTGGTGTTGGAAAAGTGAAGATATGGAGCCCAAATGTTTATAAACTGTCCCTCTGAAGAGTGAAGCAGACAGGTCAGGTACTCAAGAGGAAAACATTCCATAATTATCTTATGCCAGTTTGATTTAGTAGGGGGTTTGTCACTTATCCAAGACAAAAAGATGTTCTTCCTTGCTGCATATGTGAGGATATTGTACAGTCTAGTAGAGTTAGCATCCACAATAGCATCTTGACTGGGGTAACCCAGGATTAAAGAAAGAGGGTCCATGTGTAACATAACACCAAAAATATTTTCCAGATCTTGCAAAACACCCAGCCAGTATGATTGAATTTTAGGACAAGACCAGATACAATGAGTGTAGGTGCCCACTGAGATTTTACATTTTAAACATACAGGTGAGAGTTGGGAATTCATTTTATGTCTTTTGTTAGGAGAGATTTGTAAACGGTGTACAACCTTAAATTGCAGCAATCTGGCACGGTTACACACAGATATTTTCTTTGTCTGAGTCCATATTTTAGTCCACTTATCCCCATCAATATATATACCAAGCTCATCTTGCCATTTCTGCATAACATCTTGTACATTTATAACATCAGTCTGGCTTAGGACATTGTAAAAATGAGTAATGGATTTCTTAACTGGGCCAAGGAGGAGCAATTGTTCAACTGCAGATGTAGTGGCATCAATATTGAGTGTAGTTCCCCTGTTTATGAAGTCCCGAATCTGCAGGTATTTAAAAAAGTCATGATTGGGGACATCATACTTTTCTCGAAGTTGTGCAAATGATAGTATGGATGCACCCTGAAACAAATCACGCATCCTCTTTATCCCTCGAGATGCCCAAGTATTGTACCCACCATCTGTCATGCCTGGTAAGAAGTTAGGATTGCCTTGAATTGGAGCCAATGAGGATGTTAGTCCAGACCTCCCTTCGAGCTTTTGTGTAATAAACCATGCTTTTAATGTATTACAGATAATAGGGTTGTTTTTACAATGGCTCCTGGCTGACTTTAAGTCCTTAAAAGCCAAAAGGCCTGACAGGGAGCAAGAGGTCTGTGATCTATCTAAACTCAGCAAATCAGAAGTGGGATCCTCCTTGACCCAGTTTACTATGAATCTTAAATGAGATGCTAGCTGATACCATCTGATGTTGGGAAGATCTAGACCTCCCTTTGAACTGGGGAGTTGCAGTTTAGCTACTTTTAGCCTGGGCTTTCTCTTATTCCAAATGAAGTCACTCAGCCAGCCATTAAGAAGCTTCAGTACCTTGCCTGACAAAAGTAGAGGGATCATCTGTAAGGGGTATAATAATCTTGGCAAAATATTCATTTTAATAATAGAAACTCGACCAAGCAGTGATAAAGGGAGTGAGGTCCATCTGTCTAGGTCCTTCTTTACGGAGTCCAGGAGGGGGTTAAAATTAGCCTTAAACATATCGTGAAACAAAGGTGTGACATAAATACCCAGATAGACAAAACCTGTAATGGACCATGTAAATGGGGATGAGGGTAGTGTGTCAGTTCTATCTCTGAGGGTTCCCATTGGCATAGCCAAAGATTTTGAGAAGTTTATTTTGTAACCCGAGAAACATCCAAACAGAGTGATTATATCAACAAGGCGTGGCACAGAAGTGTCAGGCTCCAGCACATAAAGCAAAACATCATCAGCGTAAAGAGAAATTTTATGTTGGGTCCCACCCACAGTTATGCCAACTATTTCAGAGTCTTGCCTTATTGCTTCAGCAAGAGGCTCTATTGCAAGGGCAAAAAGGGCGGGACTAAGGGGGCAGCCCTGACGTGTTGAGCGATGAAGTGGGAAGCTGTCAGATCTATAGCCATTGGTGATGACTGCTGCCATGGGGTTATTATATAATAATTTTACCCATCTAATAAAATTGTCTCCCAGATTAAATTTATGTAAGACAGTAAACAGGTATGACCATTCAACACGGTCAAATGCCTTTTCTGCATCCAATGAAATGACCATGCTATCAACTTCCTGTGTCTGACAAATATTGATAATATGTAGAAGCCTCCTGACATTGTAACTAGAACTTCTACCTTTGATAAAGCCTGTCTGATCATCTCTGATGAGAGAAGGTAGAACTTTTTCAAGACGCAATGCCAATATTTTGGATAGTATTTTAATGTCCTGATTCAGAAGAGCAATAGGCCTGTACCCTGAACAGTCCTCAGGGGACTTTCCTTTTTTTAAAATTAAGGTGATATCGGCTTCTCTTAAGTACCATTTTTTTAATCTTGCCTACTAGTTCAGTCAGTTTTCAACTCCTTGCAGGTAAACCTAGGATAACCTGATTGTATTTGATTATTTGACATCTGTAATCCAAAATAAAAAGCATCATGATCATAAAGGTGTGTTGTTCACAAATCACTATGACTAGTTGGCATGAGGCAATTTTGTCACGATTGTGAGTTTGTGTTTCTTGTTTTATTTTGAAGTCTGTCTTTTCTCCCTAGTCTTGTCTGGTTTCACTTCCTGTCTTGTGTTTTCCTGCCTTTTTTGATTGTTCTACCCAGCCCTGATGTGTTTCACCTGTACCCCCTGCCCTGGTGTCACCTGTCCCTTGTTTCCTCATTACCATGTGTATTTAGTCCCTGTATTTCCTTTGTGTCTGGTGGGTCCATTATGTCCTGTGTGTGTGTGTCCCCCGTGGTGTCTGATACAATTCAGTTTGTCGAGTGGTGTATTGTGTGTACCTGCTCATTCTTGGCTTCCTTGCTTCCTGGCCTGTGTGCTTTTTGGACTTCCTGATTGTTAGTTTTTCTCTTCGTTATCCTTTTGGGTTTTGGTCTTCATTAAAGTCCTTCAACTCTGAGTTTGGGCCCAAGCCTCATCTATCCTTAACAAATTTAAAGTATCAGACTGATGTGAAATATGTGTATTTTACAAAAGCACATACACTTGCACTGCACAGACCCAGAGGCCCAATCCCAAAGCGAACCCTGAGGACTAAAGACTCCCAGACTTCATTGATCTCAGGTGCTAAGTGAGGGAGTGTGTGAGGCCACATGGGCTCGGATAGGTAGAAATGGGATTTGGAAAGCACCAAAACGCTCCAAATGTTTTTTCAAACTCTTTCTGCAAGCTGGACAACAATTCTGCTCCGCTCCGTGGTCGTGTGTCGTGATGGTTTACCTTTGGAATTTCCGGATTTCACTATGGTCTCTCCGGTAAACGTCACAACGCATTGAACTGTGGGTAATTCCCTGTAGTGAAGTCTGCATCGCTGCAGACTCCCGGAGAGGGCTCTGTGAGTGTGTACTCAAACCCTCACGACCTTTGAAATTTGACATTGGGACAACCCTGAGCCCTTACAAATTTCGCAACAACGCGCACCAAAGTCTGAGTCTGTGAGTCCGGACTTTGGAATGGGGCCACACAAACAGTCTGGGAAAGTCTTGTTCCACTGTTTGCCAAGCTGTGTTTCACCACATTATAGCCTGGAGAGCAATGGCGGCTGCTGGTCTTTCTAAAAGGAGAAGCTCATTTTTGGCCTACATCATAAACATTGTCCATATAAAGTATATTATATAATTTATAATATCTCTGAGAGGGTTTCATCAAGAGGCATGGCCAGCAGTCTTTTTTTTTTTTTTTTATTGCCACAGCAGTCAGCCAGCTAACATTCATACCAGGAGAGCTGAAAATACCCGTTACCCTATATTTTGCACTAAATCAATCTTAGGTATTAATAAATCAACCTATTAGGTTTCTCCTCGTAATGAAGACTTTCAAATGGCTTTGCAAAAATCAGGTTGACAGTATTAGCATTATCTGCCGTCCTGCGATGCCGTGTTCATCCTGCTACGTCCTGCTGTGCCTTGTAATGCCGCACAATTCCCTGCTAAGCCATGAACTACTACAAAGAACTACTACAAACTGTTATCTTTTCTGTGGCTGTTATTGCCACTCTTCATTCTAACCCCAACCGGTCGTCAGACACCGCCCACCACGAGCCTGGGTCTGTCCGAGGTTTCTTCCTAAAAGGGAGTTTTTCCTCGCCACTGTCGCATTGTTGCTTGCTCTGGAGGAAACTACTAGAACTGTTGGGTCCTTGTAAATTCTGGAGTGTAGTATAGACCTACTCTATCTGGTCTAGACCTACTCTATCTGTAAAGTGTCTTGAGATAACTCTTGTTATGAATTGATACTATAAATAAAATTGAATTGAATTGTGTGTCCTTTGCTAGCTAGCTAGTTCATCCCTACAACACTAACCTGGCCTTCTTCTTCTGAATGAATGAACAGTCAAACAAAACAATATTAAACTTGAAGGAAGAAGTCTGGGAATTAGGTTAAATTGAAACAAGGAATGTGGTGTATACTTGTATGATGAAAACTGGCTGGCAGAAATAGGTTGCAGCAGTTCGTCTTTAAAATTGGAATATCCGCGATGGATCTGAGCTCATAGCTTTGCTGTCAATCAAAAGGAGATGCAGCCTTTTGACAGACCCTCCAATCATCACGCAGAAGCCCAGCGTCCATGCCCAGCCCACGCCTCCATTGTCGTCTGTGGGCGGGACATAATCGCAGCATTTATCAAGTAACCAATTAGTTTCAAAGTACTGAAAAACACTGTTGAACGCAGCCCCGTTGACGTCCATGGACGCTAGGCTTCAACAGGAAATGCACTGTGATGCTACGGGAACGTATGAGGAGGAAATCAAGTCAGCTGATTCGGAACAAACTCGTCTTCGAGGTGAACGTGTTCTAACGCATTTTAGTCAGAATGTTAACAAAATAGGACTTTGTTAGAAAAATCATGATCCATACTTTTTCTCTTATGATTAAAACTGTTTGCATACAAATTATATATTATATGGATCACTCTAAACAAGATAACCATGGAGCCATCATCTCTCTGTCTATTGTTGATAATTAAAGTGTGTGTGTGTACCTCCACAGCGAGTTCCAGCTCCACCAGCATCCATTAACTTAACACTCTCATATATATATATATATATATATATATATATATATATATATATAGTATAAGTAAAAGACAGAAAGCGAGAAAACACTGACCAACACAATTGAATGCATGGACATGGCACACTGAGACAGATGTGTTACTCATACACACACAAACATGGTGGAAAGGATACAGACACACACATATCAGTCCACTTGATGTGTTTTCAGTTGCACTTTGGTCCTTTTTTTTTTTTTTTTTTGGGGACAATTTTATTGAACTATGAAACAACACTTTTGTGTTTTTCCAAATAAACGGTTCACACCACTCAGATTTGTTTTTGTTCCCAACGTTGGAAAGTGTAGGAGGCCTCACAGGAGCCTCGGTGTCCCAGACCAGTCCATCCTCCGCTCATCACGTTTGATGTTTTTACTGTTTCATTTTCTCTTTTCATTGATGCGGTTTGCCTGAGTTGACATTTTCATGTGCAGGCTGTTTTGTTGTCACTGGTTTCTTCTTCCTAACTTCTTTAATCATTTAACTGACACAGTTCACTAAACTCACCTGGTCAGTAGTCTCGCATTGCCAGACCTTCCTCCACAGCGCTGCATGGGAGGGCCTGGCTAGTCCACGGAACCTTCTGGGATGGGTTAAATTGAGCGTCAGCATCAGTTCTGGCAACCAGACTAATCATACATTTTTTTTTTTACTAGTAGTAGTCTTTAGTAGTCTATAGACTACTACTGGATCTACTATCGGGATCCCTTGGCATAATTTTTTAACGCTTGGGGCGTCATGTTTCAATATGCAGGGAATTCCCATTGTGAATTCCAACAAAACTCTGTTCTCATCCCAACTCGTCACACATTGCTGCTTTCACATTGATGTCACTTGTCAACCCACTGGTAGCCCTGCATGCATGACGATGACCCTCCACTGCAGCGCCGCGGTCGAGCAGGTGCTCTGAGAGTCCGGTGCGTCCCATACGGACGCTGAGAGCCACTGGAACTGCCATTATTCGACAAGTCGTGAGAACGGGTTATCTCACACACATAGATAGACACCGGATGAAAGCAGAGGTAGAAACTTTATCCAGCATGTCCTAACAAATGTATCCCAGAAAGGCTTTATTCGTCTTTTAATACACACACACACACACACACACACACACACACACACACACACACACACACACACACACACACAGAGTCTCCTTTTGTAAATCAACACCATCTGTGATGATTCACAATCAGGAATCAAAATAAGACAAATTACAATGATCTATGTTTTTTTCACATATAGTATAGACATTTGTGTGAAGGTAATGAATAAAATACAATTTATATTCATTGACAAGAAATTTACAACAACAAAAAAAAGCATATGAAGTCAGTGGGATACCCTGATACTATGTCAAAAGGTCCTATAGTTTAATGGGGAGGACAACTACTCATCAACTCTTCAACAGAGACATCTTTAAAACCAAATATTTAAGATCTAAAATCTTCAATAAACAGACAGTTCCCATACAAGACCGGGCAGGACTCATCTGCTGTGTTTCACGTGTGACATACCTCAGTCTGTCGGTGGAAGAAGAAAGCTTTGATTTGAGCGGTCGAGTAATTGTACGTTTGTGGCTGCGAGTCCTCAGAACTCATCAAGCTGTCAGAGTTCAACATGGATGTACCATGAAAGTTAAGACAGGCTGTGTTACTGTAATCAGACAGTTTGTGTGTGTGTGTGTGTGTGTGTGTGTGTGTGTGTGTGTGTGTTTACGTGTTGACCGAGTGACTAACGGTGTGACAGAGTGTGTCTTTGTGTGTTCAAAAATGACCGTGCTCAATGCATTACATGTCAATTAATGTGACTTCTGTATCTGTGCATGTGTTTAAATGTGTTTGTGCAGGCCCGTAGACAGGGGGGTGAGGAGGTTCGGGTGGTTCGCCCCCCTCCCTCCACACTACAAAAGGTCCATAGCTTAAGTCTGTTTTTTTGTAGGGGGCGGCTTCTGGCTGACCCAGTGAGATCGTGCGCCCCATGTGGGCTGGGTCCTCTGCAGCGGCCGGGGTTCGAGTCCGGCCTGCGGCCCTTCGCTGCTTGTCACCCCCTCTCTTTCTCTCCCCCTTTCCTGTCTGTCCAATGTCACTGTCAAATGGAGGGAAAAGCCCCAAAAAATAATAATAAAAAAGTCCGTTTTTTGTTGTTGTTGTAATAAACAAGTAGCTTTAAAAATAACAACGGCCAATAATTTGAATCCCCCTCAAACAAAAATTCACCCGTTCTGTGAACGTGGTAACTGGTACGCAATATGTAACAATCTAACGTATCAACTATCCATGCAACTAATCAATCCATCCTAAAAAAATCAATTCAATCAATCTGACTTTTATGTACAAATAATCTGTTTGGAATGCACCTTATTCTCTACCGCACTATTTCACTTTAAATATGGATCTTTATACTTCATACTCTTTCCAACTGTATGTATCTAGATATTTATATTTCAGTTTTTTAAACGCTATATAGTTATATTTTATCACTCTACATGCTCTGCAAACCCATATAGGCTTTCAAGCATATATTTATTTGAATTCATTTATATAATAACTTGACTGTGTTTTTAATTGTTTCTGTGCTTTCTTTTAAGCTGTGAACTTTGCACGTAATTTCATACTACAGTGTACTGTGGTATGACAATAAAGAATTTTTGCATACAAATTACTGCATAAAAAGTCACAAATGTATTTGAACTTCATGATTAAATACAAAATGAGGGTAAAACTGCAAAAAGTGGAACAACGGGCAACAACTGTTGTGTGCATATTCCGAGCCCTGCATTTGTCCAACAAATTCACTTTTAACTTCGTTGCATGCCTTTTTAGCAAGAATTTGTCATTTTTTTAAATTTTATTTTGAAAGATGATTTTAGATAGGACAGATGATGATATGAAAGGGGGAGAGGGATGACATGCATGGAATGGAACCTGTGGTTGCTGCAGCAAGGACTGGGCATCTACACATCTGACGCACTGTCAACCACTCTCCTGCACAGTGCCATTTAGCCGAGATTAATTTAACTATTTTGGATAAACTGGGGACAGCAAAACAAGCTGTATACACAACATTGACATATTAACACCTTATACATAGTATAATATATAAAATATAATTTACGTGCGGGCCCAAACGTAATCTGCTGATTTATGGAGATCTGTGGAATTTAGCGGACTGTATTTCTGCTCGTGGTGGAGATTTGTGATCATTCAGAGTTGTGTTTTGTGTTTAGTTAACCTGGATTCTGTTGCGGATTCTGTGTGGCCGTCATCTAGCTGGTAACCTGCTGAATGTAGGTCCAATAATCACTCCCTTTTAGCTCACGTTTGGTCTCCACCAATCTCTATAAACGGAGATATGCATATAAATGCAAAATCTGTCTGCAAAGAGACACGAGTTTGGAAGGGTTCTGAATTCAGTTTGCCATCCGTTGCAAGACAGAGAAAATTCCAATAAAACCGAGCAAGTTTTTCTCCCATCCCGGAATTCTTGTGGACTAGCTAGACCCTCCTCCGTGCGTAGAGCAAAAGAAATAGAACACATGGCCGAAATGCAATTTTGGAACCCATCAGTTATCGTCTGACAACGTTTTAGGTGTGGAAATTATGACTAATTTTGTTGTCAGTATAAAAGTTTTGTTTAGCCAGATCAGATGTATTCCCAACTTTGAGAAGTTTATAGAGGCTATGTGAACTGATCCGAACAAAGATCCGAACTAATGTTTGCTACAGCATTACCATACCAGCATTAGTTAAAGTGCCCATATTATGCTCATTTTCAGGTTCATAATTGTATTTTGAGGTTGTACCAGAATAGGTTTACATGGTTTCAATTTCAAAAAACACCATATTTTTGTTGTACTGCACATTGCTACAGATCCTGTGTGTTTGGGTTTCTGTTTTAGCTCCAGAGTGAGACATCTCACCTCTATACTATCTTTGTTGGGAGTCCCACATGCTCAGTAGCTCGGTAAGATCCCATCAGCTAGATTACTCTTTCTCCAGCTTTGGTCAGTCCAAGGCAGGATTAGCTGGGAGACTTCTTCTAGACGAGGGCCACTTGTGGAATACCTGCAGAACAGGGACAGGAAGTAGTTCTTTTGGAGATTATGGTCAACTAGTGGCTGTTGTAGCAGTGTTTTGCCATTGAGAACAAGCTAGCATGCTACGATTAGCCACCTCGTCTCTAGTGACCTAGAAAGCCGTGCAGATGTTGAACAGCTCACCCGGAGACTGAAGACAGAGGACATTCAGAAACCGGATCTCACTCAAAACAGCATGGATAGGTTTTTAATCCCAAATTTTAATGCTTGTGGAAGCACCACAGACACAAAATAACACCCCAAATTCCAGAAAAAGTGATTTTTTTCATAATATGGACACATTAATGTAGCAGAAATTGAACAAACAAAAAGAGGCTGGGGAGCAACACATATCTGGTTAACAAGGGACTTCTAGGTGGCAGAAAAGATTATATATTTTGTGTAAAACATTTTGGTTTGCAGCTTTATTTGTCAGTGTTACTCTGAATTGGCGATTCCCTTTGGAGCATAACTTGGAAAAAAGTAACACAGCATTACGTTTCTGAGATTTCTGGGAGCTCAAGTTGGTTTATTTATGTTTGTGGTGTTCATCTATTTCACTGTTTCTTGATCATAAATCTCAAAATATGTAGGAATGTGTGTGTCTAGTTTAGTGTATTGGTGCACTTAGACGTAAACAACTCTTCATGTGTGTGTGCGTGTGTGTATGTATGTATGTATATATGTATGTATGTATGTATGTATGTATACAGTGTGTATCATCAGACAGACTTTACGAGCCAATCAAGTTTAATGATTGTGTAGTCTCAACATCACTGCAAGCATAAAATCAAAATTACTAGAGAATTCTGAGAATGTGTGTCTGTCTGGATACAACCCACTTAACTTAAATTTGGCAGGATGTAAAACAAAATGGTTTTGAAGGTATCCGAGGTAAAAAGTCGGCAGAGAGTACCTCGATGTATTACTAATAACTAGGGCTGTAACAATATGGAAAATAAAACCGAAATCGCAAAACTCAGCTCGGTGAACCTGTGTGAGAAGGCAGAATCGCAACACACGCCTTTTACCTCCCAGAGTTATCCTTCTCATCCAGATCCAGTGCTACCACATCTTTAAATTACTATTAGTATAAGTCCTTTTAGTGCCTTATTCCTGTTTTGTCTGGTAAATTTAGCTGAGACTGAGGCAGAAGAAGTGTGCCAGCTAGCCAAATTACCATTATATTACTGGTCTATCTAGACAGTTAACGTTACTGATATTTGTGGGTTAGCCCAGAGTTGTTAACCGTGGTCAAAACAATCATGCAAAAAATAAATGAGCGTGTTGAACGGTATCGTAATGTTATGTTACCCACCAAGAATTAGCTAACATTATAGACCAAGCACATTAGCATTAGCTACTTGTCAACCAGCACCTTTACTGTAGGCACCAAAGAACTTCTCCTCTTTGTTCCCCCTACAAGTTGGGAGTGGAATTGTCCATTATTGTTACCATGTCTCATTCCAACAAGTTAATCAACCACTGGAATGGAAACATTATTTTAAGTTACAAAAGAATCTTTGATAAAGGATCAATCGATATTGAAATCACTCAACATCAATGAGTAAGGTCTCTGTTGTATGACTGACAATGACAAAGTAATGTCATGTGGCAGAAAAATGTTATTATGTTTGCTGAGGACTTTAATTGGTCGGGACTATTGGCGTCTCTTTTGATGAGCTTGGTCGGGACTGTTGGCGTCCCTTTTGACGAGCTTGGTTGGGACTATTAGCATCTCTTTTGATGAGCTTGGTTGGAACTATTAGCGTGTCTTTTGATGAGCTTGGTTGGAACTATTGGCGTCCCTTTTGAAAAGCATGGTTGGGACTATTGGCATCTCTTTTGACAAGCTTGGTCGGGACTATTGGCGTCCTTTTCGATGAGCTTGACGGGACTATTGGCGTCCCTTTTGACGAGCTTGGTTGGGGCTATTGGTGTCCCTTTTGACAAGCTTGGTCAAGACTATTGGCGTCTCTATTGATGAGCTTGGTTGGGACTATTGGTGTCCCTTTTGACAAGCTTGATTGGGACTATTGGCGTCCCTTTTGACAAGCTTGGTCAAGACTATTGGCGTCTCTATTGATGAGCTTGGTTGGGACTATTGGCATCTCTATTGATGAGCTTGGTTAGGACTATTGGCGTCTCTATTGATGAGCTTGGTTGGGACTATTGGCGTCTCTATTGATGAGCTTGGTTAGGACTATTGGCGTCTCTATTGATGAGCTTGGTTGGGACTATTGGCGTCTCTATTGATGAGCTTGGTTAGGACTATTGGCGTCTCTATTGATGAGCTTGGTTGGGACTATTGGCGTCTCTATTGATGAGCTTGGTTGGGACTATTGGCATCCCTTTTGACAAGCCTGGTTGGGACTATTGGCGTCTCTTTTGACAAGCTTGGTCAGGACTATTGGCGTCCCTTTTGATGCACTTGAGACTATCAGCGTCCTTTTGGATGCTGTTAGGTTAAGGAAAACCTAGTGGGTGGGCTTATGGTTCTGTGACTCGTGGGAATGGATCGTTTGGGTTAAAGGAAAGGTCACTGGTGGGCTTACAGTTCCCTGACACGCGGCAATAACGGGATGGTTAAGGACACACGCGGGATACGACCCCCGCTCTCCCGGGTGAAAGTCCTGTGTTTGACCCATTCACCCCCTGACCAACCTCCATACGTGGAATTTACCCCTTATATACTACTCGCTAAACCCCGTCTAGATGCTGCTGTATTTGACGCGTACGGATTGTAAAAAATGTAGTCAGTGACCTAATCCAGGTATTGCAGTATTGCGTAACTTGATTACTTTTCCGTTACTTTTGTTTTACCTCAATACTAGTCTCGCTTTGCCAGGCCATCCTCCACAGCGCTGCGAAGGAGGGTCTGGCTAGTCCACACAGCATTCTGGGATGGGAGAAAAACGTGCTCTGGTTTATTGGTATTTATTTAAACCAATCACAGTCGTCTTGGGCGGTGCTAAGTGCCGTACACACACACACACACACACACACACACACACACACACACACACACACACTAAACATTTACAAAAAGTTACTCACACTTCTTAAAAAAACACAACATAGACTGTATACGGACAAATGAGTCTGGTGTCAGGGACAAATTCTCAATTATCCACAGAAACCTCAGTCAGATGATTTGTTTTGTCTGTGAGGAAGCTGAATCACTATCATACCACCCGTCACTATATGCTGCTGTTGTTTCCCAGAGCCTGTCACTACATGTCCTTAAATTAACTTGTGTGTGTGTGTGTGTGTGTGTGTCTGTGAAGGAGAGAGGCAAAAAAGCACATTTACATGCCTCTGTCTGGGCTGTAATTGTCTGCATGTCTTTATTCATGTATTTGTCTTTGCATTGGTGTGTGTGTGTGTGTGTGTGTGTGTGTGTGTATGTGTGTGTGTGTGTGTGTGTGTGTGTGTGTGTGTGTGTGTGTGTGTGTGTGTGTGTGTGTGTGTGTGCCCCACACCACCACAGCACCAACCACAGGAAGAGTGGGAGAGAGAGGAGAGGTGGACCACAGAGCGGTTAAACTCGTGACATCACAAGCTCCAAGCTGATTGGCTGCTGCCTGAGGCTGGAGGGTTTATAAGCCAACCAGGAGCCTCGGCTATGGCAGCAGCAGCATCACTGAGCAGTGAACAACATCCAGGGAAACCCAGGAGATAAACTAAAGACAAAGCACGTCTGTCTGTTTCTGCTCCCCAATCTGCAGCCACTGAACTCCTGAAGCTTCAAACAAGGTCAGAATCCACATATGACGACAGATTTAATGTGTACAGTGTTTGCAAGAGACCGGTGGTGTGTTGAGAGGTGGGAGGGCAGGGTAATGTTTGTATAAGCTGCAGGAAATAGACTTTGTTTAGCCTAAGAAGTAAGAATTCTTTCTTTCGTGCAATGGAAATAGACTACATTGCCAAAAGTATGTGTTTTTCATGGTTTGGCCCGGGCCTCTTAGTTCCAATGAACCAAAGTTTTAATGCTACATCATGCAGTGACATTTTAGACAAAAGTGTGATTCAATCTTTGTGGCAACAGTTTGGAGAAGGCCCTTTGTACAAAGGTAGCTCTTTAAAGAAATGGTTTTCCCAGTTTGGCCAACTGGCCTGTACAGAGCTGTGATCACGTAATACTGTATCTGGAGTCTCTTTTATATAGGCCTTAGTGGTCCCCTAATACTGTATCTAAACTTTTATATAGACCTTAGTGGTCCCCTAATACTGTATCTGGAGTCTCTTTTATATAGACCTTAGTGGTCTCCTAATACTGTATCTGAAGTCTTGTATATAGACCTTAATGGTCCCCTAATACTGTATCTGAAGTCTCTTTTTATATAGGCCTTAGTGGTCCCCTAATACTGTATCTGAAGTCTCTTTTATATAGACCTTAGTGGTCCCTAATACTGTATCTGAAGTCTCTTTTATATAGACCTTAGTGGTCCCCTAATACTGTATCTGAAGTCTTTTTTATATAGACCTTAGTGGTCCCCTAATACTGTATCTGAAGTCTCTTTTATATAGGCCTTAGTGGTCCCCTAATACTGTATCTGAAGTCTCTTTTATGTAGACCTTAGTGGTCCCCAATACTGTATCTGAAGTCTCTTTTATATAGACCTTAGTGGTCCCGTAATACTGTATCTTTTTTTTCAAAAACAACTACTTTTAGAGGTTTTTAAGAGCACTGTCATCTATACAATGTAGTTTCCAGGTACTGACAATTTGTATAACAAGTTCATCATCAAATGTAGAAATCAATTCCCAATAGATGGGAATGGCAACATTGTTTTGCAGTGGACTTGGGGTAAAGGCTCATTGCTTTGGAGTCCAACTACAACAATTAATTCATTTTGACTAATTTTCATAGACACTTGTACATTACCGGGAATTAAAAGTCAGTTTAGAGCACAGTTTAGGACTTGTGGAGCCACATAAGGGTTTAGTTATCCACCATAAAAGCTCTGCAGTTCATTGCAGTTAAATATGAGTTCTTTTTTAAGACTTTACAGTGGTGGTTGTTGGCCTGTGATTGGTTGGAGGTGAAGCTGGGGGCGGCTGCATTTGATTGGCTGATTTGTAACACAGTGAAGCAAGGGAGGGGAAGATGTGGGTAGCAGGGAAGTCATTCCTTGATGCTACATGACCAGGTCCAGCCCTGACTAACCACGCTGAGTAAACACACTGACAACACACACATCCTGATTAACTTCCAGCTCAGTTAACCGTGCTTTTAACTGAAGAGCTGAGAGAGAGGCATGCTGGTAGCCGATTGGTTGAGTCTCAAAGTCGCTGATAGACTCGCAACTATTCTCTAACCCTAACCACTATAGCAACGTGTCTAACCCCAACCCCAAAACCAGTTCTGATCTCAACCCTGAAACAAAGACTGAACCTTCAAACAGCCCTTGGATGAAATGAGGACCAGACACAAATTCCATTCTCTCAAGGTCTGGAACGTAAATTGGCCGTCTCAAAGAAAGATGTACAGAAATACACACACACATACAGTCACATGGGCGTCTATCATGTCTCTGCTGCACTGTGGCTTTCCAGTTATAACTGGGTGAATTACACAGTATAGGAAGAGTCCGTCATTATAGATAGACGCAGACACTGACTGCTCCTCCCACAGCAAACACAAAAAGAAAAGTTTGTATAAGGGAGGGGAACAGAGAGACATAGAAATGTTTTTAAGGCTGCTGTTAACAAGGTTAAATACCTGCAGTGAAATAGGGATGCTAAATATTGACATTTTTGCAGATATGTCACTCTAAATGTCTCCTGCGACTGTCAACAAATCCCAAATCCCAAAATCCCACTACAAAGCATTGTCTCTGTACATACATATCTTATTCCTCTGTGCCATTGAGCTCCATTGTTGTCTGAAAACTATTAATACAAGGGTTAAAAACAGATCAATGTTCTTTCATTACCATGAACACACAATCTAGTTCATTTGGACGACGCAAGTGTCTTTGCTAGTTGGCTATTTCTTGTCGAGCGCTAACGTCGTTTACATAACAAATACACCAGTGCCCATCTCTGCACCCATGGGTGTGCTGGTCTTACAGGTAGGTGTGTTCAGGTGCATTCTGGGCGTATTTCTATCTTGAGGCAGCAGGAAGTGATCGCGCCATTGACCAACAAAAACCTGGTCTAAAGTCAATAGCGCAGCATTTCATTGTTATTTTAACAGCAAATTAGTAACTTGCCTTAAGGGGCTTATGCACAGCTTTTACACACTATGCTTGTAACACACATACACACACACACACACATGCAAAAGATTAAAAATAAAAATATTACCGTGCAAATCCGCCATCATAATAGCGATGCACCAGGGTACAAATGCACCTGACTTTTAACGGGAGATGACAATCTGATTGGTTGATTGCACGTTACGCCAAAAACACACCTATGCCAACCCTGTTGAACCATGCGCCTGGCACGTGGACCCTTTTTTCTGCCGTCAAACTAGCAAAAGTGGATTTGGACACGCCTTAAACGCACCGGCGCCATGCGCCTGACGCCGTGCGCTTAGATCGTTAAAATAGGGCCCTAATACTTAAAAACCCTCAATGCTAATTCAAATGTTTCGAATCCATTACTATTCTTTCATTAGTATAGTATAATTATTTTAGAAACATGCATAAATCAATCATATGTACCACCTGCAGTACTCCAAAGTATCTCTAGGGTTATAAGCCTAATAAGCCTTTTTGGGAAACAATGTACTACAGCGCCAAGTTCCCAACAAATAAACTACTTCCTCCTGATTTCTCAATGCTAGTTTAGCATTTTGCGTTATTTCACAATGCTAATGGACAAAACCATAGTGCTGAGCTCATGCAGATTTCTGTCCTAAGGCCTGAAAAGAAGAAACAATAAGTTTGTAGTGTTTTTTTGCAGGACAGTAGCTCATTCTAATCTATTACAAGAAAGCATCTCAGAGGGTGCTCTGCAAAGTGATGATGAAAATGGAAACTAGACTCACACGGTAGTAACTCAAAAGGTTAAATGATTTACTCCCTTACATCTTTTAAGGCCAAACACCCACATTCATTTCCTTCATACCTGTTATTTTCTCACATCTTCTGGACCCAAATCAGCCAGAAACATCCTGTCTCGTAGTTAAATCAACCCAGCACTGAAACGATGTGATTTTCTGCCTCTGATGACAGGCCGTTTTGACTGTATCGAAACAGAGTTGTCAAGGACACACAACCACTTGCTTAGGTCTGTAATTAAAGACTTAATGACTTCCTGTGAACTACCAAGGCCTCAGGAAGGGCCATTGCTAGTTAACAGGCACAGCCTCCATTTTTAGGAAGGAATCTTGGTTTTACCGAGGAGACTAGCAGCTTGTTTTCACTTTGACATGGCATTGTGTTTCCTGTGAAGTTATGGCCTCCGCACGAGTATTTTTGGTGCCGTATGTTCTCTGTGCATCATTAAGTTTTATTGTTTTGTACGACGATGTGTTATTGTGGGACTTCAAACTGTGTGTTTCTGGTTTTCGCCCCTTTCCAGACACAGAAATGAAAGTGGCCGTTATTTTCGTTCTGCTCTTCGCCACAGTCCTCTGCCGGCCGGTGAGTCATGTTCTCTGTTCACAACTGTTGCAGAATTGAGAACAGCAGCTTTGTCCTTGGATGACAATACGTATTCGACCTTAAATTTGGTTTGTTTTCGATTCAATTTCTATAATAGCTTTGTTTTGCTTTTTAGGCACGAAAGGTTACTGTCAGCAGTTCAGAGAGCTCTGAGGAAGCGGTGAGTATCTGGAGAGAGACAGAGACCGAGAAAGAGAGAAAGAATTTCCACTTTGACTGATGTCGGTTGTTGTCAACAGGTGAGACGGCCAGCAGCTCCAGCCCTCAGTAAACAGGCGGCAGAACGTCCTCAGAACCGTGCAGCTCCTGTACAGGTAAAACAATTAGTATTATAGTTTGTCATGCCCTTGTGTTCTCCTCTTGTCTCATAATGTTTCATTGATGATGTCATCACATTGGACGAAATGTTTACCAAAAAAATCCGGGTTACAAACTGAAAGTGTGGAGCTTGAAAAATGTGGGCATTATGGAGGCAGGGACCGTTGAAAGAGACTTGAGTTGCATTATGGGAAATGGAGGTGGCCCAGTGATCCAGTGACCAGTCAGGATTTTTTGGGTTTAACCTGTGGCTGGTACAGAAACCCTGAAAGACAACGTAATAAAAAAAGAAAAATCATCAATACATCATACTGAGGCCCTGTCTTATTCACACAGAGGCCCAACAGCCTGTTTCTGAGACATGTGCCATAAATGAAGTAGCAAAAAAAGCTTCATCATATTATTGTGTCTCTCTTCCGTTGCAGAACATTGTTGCAGAAGCAGCAGCTGCTGCCAGCTCAGACGAGAGCACAGAAGGCTCAGACGAAGACGAGGTGAGACACTTATTAGATCAGGGGTCCTTTAAATGAGAGAGAGACGGAGCAGGAACCCCCTACTACATATATTGTATAAACCGGGCCTACAACAATGTGTAGGGCCACCTAAAGCCTTCATACCTTTTTACATAGAATATTAAGCTATTAAAATAGCCTGCTATTCATTTCATAAATCATGTTTTAATGTTAAACATAAATACCATAGTGAACCCTTAGGATGAACTGTGTATGTGGATGGTTATCTTAGTGACTACCATAGCAGTGGGGATTTATGTTTGCTAATAAGATGTTGAAAAAATGTTCAGACCTTTACATTTTTACAAAGAATATTCTAAAATTACAATAATTTGGAGGCCCCCTGGCACTGACTCTGAGGACCCCCTAGGGGCCCCAGACCCACTGTTGGAGATCCGTGCATTCGATCAATCATTGTGTTTGAATGATCTCTACAGCAGGCGGCAGCAGTGGCTCTCATTGAGATCACGTCTGACAACACAGACACAACTTCATCCCCAGATACAGCCACTGTCAACGGTGAAGACGACGATGATGATGATGACGATGACACAGAGGAGAGTGTGAGTGAAACATCAATCTGGCAACATAGAGTGTAGAGGTTATTTTCTGGATGTTAGTGGACAGGGTTGGCAACTGAAACTGTAACTATGCCTCAGTTATTAAGAAGAAAGCTGAAGGTGTATTAAATTTAAGATTTAGAATATGTTGCAGACGGCAGACGGCTACCCACTTTGAGACAACTCTGATGTAACTTAGACAGATGTTAGAGGTTTTTTTTATCTGTAATAGTTTGTGTTTTGCATAAGTTATTCAATTCACTATAACTATAGATGCTTTCAGGCTCAAAAAATATATATCTTCAAATTTTGGTTAGGGGTAAGAGGACAACAGTTAATTATTACAACTCATCCAAATTAGACACAATGCTCAACCAACCAACAAATACTGAAGACAAAAAAAAGAAATACTACCAAATTAGTCACAATTCATAACTGTCAATAAAATGCAATCCTGTGTCCTCAAATATTGTAGACCTGCTATCATATTGGTCTCACATTTCTATATTTTTCATGGTAACACTTTTTTTCAGTCAAATTTCTACTTGACTTTGGACAGAACTCGTAGCTAATGCTACTTAAGCTAACAAGCTCGTAGTTTTGTGCCAAGCCAAATCATCAAATATTTGTCAAAAAGCTAAGTAAGCAAATATGATTGCCAGGGGCGACATGAGCAACACAGATGGTGAAATCCAAAGGAAGGTACAGGCAGGGCATGTCTGCCAGGATGCTCCCAACACCAACTCTCTGACAGCTCACCTTCCCACCTCTGTGTCTCCAGGAAACCAACGAGGACGAATCTAGCGACAGCTCAGAGTCGGGCGAGTCCTCCACCCCCGCAACCACCACCGCCACCCCTGTGGTCGTGACAGAGGAACCAGTGGCTGCAACCACTCCTGAGCCCATCGAGCCTACCATCGTCACCGACGCAGACGCAGGCCGCGGCGACAGTTTGGGAGGCTACCCCAGCGACTACAAGTCCATCGTCTACGTGGAGGACAAATCCTACCAAAAGGTCCCTTCTCCCTACAAGTCCTACGAGTTTACCGGCACGGGGAAGAAGATGGCCTACGACATGACAGAGGGCAATGAGGTGGAGAAGTCACTGACAGTGTACAAGGTACAGGTTAGTTTGAGTTTCCTAACAGCATAAAAGCCTTTTCACACTGGGAGTGATTGCCATGATTTTCAATGAGAGGCAAGTGGGTAGGTAAGGGGGGGCGTAGGCACTCTGACAGGCAACGCAACGAACAATTGCAATCCCATGATACAGTTGGTCACACACACATGTCTGAGGGCCAAGAGACTGATTCTGCTGTTTGTAAGTTAAAATATAAAACAGTTACCAGGACATAGACAGCAGGGCTTTTGTTTGTCAGAGCATCGGCACAAGACTGGATTTATCGCGCAATGTCCGTAATTATGACGATGCTAACTTAACTTTAGCTTTCAAAAATCTGTGGATTAGGAAAGTCTAGTATCGCCACTATTCGTTGGAAATCGACGTGTGATTAGGGATATATGATACCACAGTCAGCTTGGACGGCAGGGACACAGTAGTGCCTCGAAACCCCATGGTTACCGCCGGCGTTGCCACCGTTACATGAACTGTCCTCATGCTTATAGTACACCCAGCTAATAGAACAGCTGAGTTACGTCAGACAATCTACTTCCTGTTTACACCTTCACGCCCAGTGTATGTGATTGGTCATGAGATTAGTTCTGCTAATGGGGCCAAAACTCTTCTGCGGACAAAGATCATTTATATATATTACACCTTTATTATTATGGATCCAACTGCAGTTCTAGGCAAGACCCGCTCTTTTGCAGCATTTGCGCGCCACGGTTGGCCAGGCGTCCATGCTCACGCGAGGTATGCCTAACCCCAACCAATCGGGCAGCTTCGTAGGGAGGGTTTATACCTGCAGTTGGACCCATAACATCCCACCATTACCGTGCTGTTGATAATATACCGAACCAGAGCTAGTGCCTAAAAACTCCACAAACCTTACCGCATAAATGGATTCTTCTGTTCTCCCAAGACAAATTATAGACACTAATGCCCCCGTCCCTCCTCTGCCTCACCCCCCAGGCTCTTCAGGTCCACTCCGACCTGATGGAGGAGGACACCAGCACCCCTGAGGTAGAAAGCCAGGGCCTGGACACTTCCTCCGGCACCTCTCAGGATCAGAAACCAAGCCCCCGCCAGGCCTCCCTTCCAGAGGAGGAGGAGAGCGCTAGCACCACCGAGAGCTCCAGCACCCCAGAGGAAGAGGAGGGAGAGGAAAGCGCCAGCACCGCCAGCAATAGCGCCAGCGCCAGCCAGGAGTCGGAGGACGAGGACAGCCAGAGCAGCGAGGAGGCCACGGCCACACCCGGAGCTGCTGACAGCGAATCCGATGAGAGCGCTGAGAGCGATTCGGATGAGGAAGGGGCGGGACCTGACACCACCACTGACATGCCGGTGGTCATCACGGCCAAATAAGCACCGCCCATCCAGGAAATGGACTGGACGCTGGTGTCAGATAGAGTCACGAAAAGAGCACACGCTGCATCCAGGTGCAAATATTCCACTGTAGGGCCAAATAGGGACAGCCAAGGCTTCATTCATTGATTTCAATGTCTTCAAACAATATTTTTGTGATTATTTGTGCATCTTTTGGAAAGCAGAAATGCTTTTCCTTCTGGATTGTATTTAAATAAACCAATAACCCCTGCACCCTGTGGTCTGGTTGCCCTGGTAAATCCCATGTGTGACCCCAACGGGGAAAAGTGGTCAGATTGCTACCTGCAACAGGAGGTGGACTTTTTCCCCCTCCCCCTCCCCTCTCCCCTCTCCCCTCTCCCCTTTATGGCAGGGTGAGTCATAACTGGAAAATGACAGAGAAACAAAGTTGAGGCCTGATATCAAAACTAGCACAACACTGCATTTAACGGCAAAATGCAAACCTACATTGTTTTTGTGCTTATAAAAAAAAAAAGAGTGAAAATTGCACAGTTTATTTAAATACTCATAATCATTTCTAGCATAATACAATTTATACTTGACATTAGCCACACGTTTGCTGCCTGTGTGGCTTAGCTTTGTTGCTCGCTCGCTAGTATCAAATCTGCAGGTGTAGATAAAAGGTTTAAAGAAACTCTATTACAGGGTTTGGTCCGGTATAGATGCAGTGCACGCAACACACACACACACACACACACACACACACACACACACACACACACACACACACACACACACACACACACTTGCAGTTTCTACCTACACTACATGTTGTTCGTCCCATGTTTTTTACTGTAATGTATCATATTGTACCATTTCTTAAATATTAATAAAGTTCTTTTTCATAAAAAGAAGACGCTGGTTGTTGACATTTGTTTTGGATGTAAAGGCAGGAAGGGCAGAAAAGAGAGAGATAGAATAAGTATATAAGGATGTCCGTGAATTACAAAACGTAATCGCTATTAATTGCATGATTGTTCAAAGCTAAATTGCAATTAATCTCACTTTTTTAATCTTTTACATGTACTTTGAAAGGGATATTTTCCAAGTTGTTAAGGCTCAAGTGGTATTTGTGACTCAAGGTCCTCTGTTGGGAACATTGAATAAACTGAAAAAGTCGCTAAATTTAGAATAAGCTAAATAGTTATTGCATTAATTATGACAACCCTAATAATAAAAAGTGCATAAGGTGGTCACTAAACAACAATACACAATTCAATCAGGAGAGACATTTTCGCAGATATGCAAATAAGATTTATTTTACAGCTCAAATAAAATGTACAGAGTCTTTGGCAATTAGACTCCATCGCTATACGAATCTTTCGCACATATAAATAGTGACCCTCCCGATGGAATCTCCACTGGTTGCCTGGCAACATCGCTGCGGCAGTAAGACTCTCAGTGATTGTACCCAAACACATAGTTGCAGCAAGTAACTCCCTGTTTCCCTCGGCTTTGTGTCGTTTTGCTAAGCTAGGCTAATTGCCTCCTGACCATAGACTGTATATTAATGGACAGAGCATGTGTGACCTCACCCATTGGTTTGTGGAGACCTGCTAGGAATCGCCGAGTTTGCCGTTACAGGTTACGGATATGATGATTTTAGATGAGAGGGAGGAGAAAGGGAGGAGCTGCTTACGCTCTACGTTACGTTGCACACTTTCACTGGCAATCACATCATAGCCACGCCCTGAAACTCCCCCTGCTTTATTAAAAATAGCGATTGAGAGCCATAAACTCATGAAAATGATTACTGAGGTAATAAATCCAGTGAGACCTCAACTTCTCACAGACTTCTACAGAATCCAACCTCCTTTTGCAACTGCACGTGTTGCCCCGTGCTGGAATTGAGATAAAATGCAGCTTTAAGGCGTCTCCCCCTGCTTTTTCCAAGAGTGTAAGGCTGCAGCCATTTCAATTGATTGCAACAAATGTGGTCACGAACTTACCCGTGACTCCATCTGGAAAATTATTCGCGATTTCATATTTTTGACCCTCTGAATTTAGCAGTGTGTGTATCTTGCATTTGGTTTTGTGCATTTGCGGGTTTTTTCGCGAGCAAATATTTTTTCATTGGGACATAGGATTTTTTTTTTTAACAGTGGAAACACTTTTTTTTCTGGTAAAACACTACCATGTGACAACTACACGTACAACTTCTGACCTTCATTAGAAAGTTGGGGTAGTGAATAATAAGAATTCTGAAAAACGGGTAGCTCAAATCAAGCAATCGGATTGGTTCATAGCCATGATATTATAATAACCACATACAATTGCTATGATTGGAATTTCTTTGAACAAGAAGTGTCACTCCACGTCTGAGAAAAAAAGCATCCCGTGAGTATCCCTTAAGTATCGCTTAAGTATACGCCATATTTACAATACTTTTGCCTTCACAACCACCAGACTCCATTGATAAAAACGGGCAATTTTACCTTGCAGAAAACAGGAGTTGCACTTCTACAGCTGCCTCGATCAGTTAGTTTTTGTCATTGAGTGCCTATCTTAAATAAATAAATGTAATGTTTCGCGGTACGTCTGCTCCGTGTGTTTTTCAGGGATGTTTACTACTTCCGGGCTCTTCTTCACTACAACTTCTTGCTTATTTAAAGATTATTTAGTTAGTAAGCCCTCTTTCAGAGAGTACTCCAACGAACAGGGTAAGGTGTCGCGTGAGAGTATATCCGGAGCTTTAGCTGTGGTGTGATCACAATATACCGAGGCCTACCATGAGCTATCGCTTAAACACCAGTTGGATGGACAGATACGGTATCTATTCCAGAAGGCCCGATTCAAGAGCTGCATACACTGACACGTGGACATTGTTCATGTTACCAGCCCATCTATCATGATGAAGTAGGGAACTAACTGGAGAATGACTGACATTGTTACATTCTAAGACAGTGGTACAGCATAATGTGACTTTTATTGAACTAGCCAACAACACACACACACAAATACTGTTCTTCTCTTACTAGCAATTGCATCATATCTTACAAAATTGCAGTTTTGTTGTGTTGCAATGAAACAAATGCATTGACAATATAGCATCTTATTATCTTACATGTTCCAGTCAGGGTATCATTTAAATATTGAAAGTTATTCTAGGTTAAGTTACAATTGATGCTTTCTGTCCCAACTTGACCCACACTTGGACTGAATTTGTCAAGTCAAAGCCTGGGCCTAGTGCAGACCTCTATAGGCAGAAATGTTCAGGCAACCAGCAAAATGAGAGTGATTTCTGCAAAATCTCACATTACAGCACCTATGTCTTTGTCTAGACATCATCTTCTCGGCTGCAAATGTCCTCCTTGCTGTCAAACGCTGTATAGACACATAAACACAGAATTCCGACTGATTACAGGCTTCATGTCGACTGTGCCCCCAAACTGCAGCAGCGAAGCCCCTCAGGTTGAAAGACGAGACAGATAAATGTGTTAAGATTGATGTTCCTGTCACAACTCTGGAACTCTTCTTTTAAAGGTGTTTGGTTATTGAATGATGTCCTAACCCTGCAGAGGCTGGCGTCGACCTGCCCTGCGCTCTTCTGCACCTCGGCATCGTGCCACTCCTCCATGGAGGGCCCCTGACAGCACATTCAGCATTGGAAATATGCCCAATCTTAGCTTTTATGTAAAAGACTAAAATAAAAATAACAGGATAATAGGCTAATTATGATTACTATATTTATCCATGAGTCATAGTGAGAGCCGTGTGATCCTGCAGTGGGATTTGAGACATAAAGAACTAATCAACAAATCAAGTCTTTGGTAACCCAAGTCCCAACCCTGTCCCCATCGTCAAGAAATAGAAAAGAGAAAGAACATTTAGGATTTTAATGGACCTACCGCAGTTCCCCTTACTGTATGTGGCGCTGCCCTCAGGGGTACAAAGTCTCTAATTTAAAGTACTCTGGTTACTGAAACTGAGCTGTCGTCACTGACTTAATGTCAGGGTCTAGCCATGTTTTTTGGGAAACTATTGTAATTATCGTATTAATCTGATAAAAAAATGAGCCACCCTTTTGGAAAAATGCCTTTGAGTTTGGCCCGGTTTCAGGCCCTGACTCAGAAATACTTTATTGATCCCCGAAGGGACATTCTGTGTTACAGTTGCACAAAGTATATAAATATCAGAGTAGAAATATAAATAAAGAAATATAAGGAGTGTGGATATGCACGGTATTGACATAGTTAAAGGAATTTTTATGATACAGTATTTACATAATTAAGGAGTTGTAATGGTGAACAGTAATAATGAATACATAGTAGCAGCAGAGTATTGCAGACATTTTAAGCCAGTGTTATTGCACAAAACAGATAATATTGTCCATCTCACTAAGTGTGTGGCAAGTCGTTGGAGTAGGCTAGAGAAATTATAGGCTAATGTTATCCGAAATATTGTTCCCTGAACTAAGAAGAAGAAAAAAACAACTCCTTCCTTGGGACATTCTCAACTTGTGATGTTTTGCACTTTATACTCAATGCACTTTAGCATATGCACTTCACGTCATGCACTTTAGGCTACTACATACACTTTATTACATGCACTTTACTAGCCCCTACATCGCATAATGTTTGCTGTTTTTTTTCTTTCTTTGCTCCCTAATGTATGCCTACTGTTTAGAATCTGTATTTTGTAAAAAAAAACTTTAATAAAGCTCTTTTGACAAATAAAAAGGAAGGTTGCACGCAGGTGCGCGGACTTGGTGGTGTTGTGTTGCAGTGCTTCACACTGCCACCTGGCGTGCATACTACATCAAATTCCACACACTTTTGTGTCACCATATGCATGCAGATCCCCCAAAACGCTCATCCTAACGCGGAATAAAAAGTGATAATACAATACCACTTTTGCATTTTTCTTTTGTGTAACCATAGCCTGAAATGAAGCAAGCCATTCCATGTAGAACTTATTGTGTATTTTCACTTGCCACGCCACAAGAAAAAACAGTTATTACATATTTACACCCTCATGTGAGAAACCCTCAGCCAGAAGCAGGTTTGAAATCCCTAAGGTTGATATACATTGTACCAAATGGCTTTCCCCACTAGATGGGGCCAATTAATTAAAATGCCATTTGCACTCCATCCTGCTTTCAATTTGTAAAGGCTTTAGTTGAAAGGAATAAACAGGATGTAATAGTAGGATAGTGATGTTATTAGAGCTTGTTTTGATCTATGTAACAATTAAAAATCACTTTTAGGAATGAAAGGTCCATATTACTTACAAATACATCGATGTGACTAGGCACAGCATGCTGTCTTGGCTTAATAGTGTGGTCTGTGTGAATGTATCTATGTAACAACAGAATCTACAGAACTATGACTTATGGAAAAACCAAAACAACGTAGCAGGATAATATCTCTTAGGTGTGTTTTCTCCACTTAAATTGGTTCCTTCTGTTGACTTTGGGAAAAGTTTTAAGAATGAGCTTAGTTGAAGTTCAGTGAGGAGGACTCTGTCCCATACGTCCACTCAATCAGCTGACTATGGGCGTTGGCTCTTTCAGTGAAAGCAATCGGTTTGCCACGATTTCCCTAAGCCAGTCAGGGAAATTGTGGACGCACAATCAATGTGTGGCGTATGTTGTAAACAATGTACGGACAAATAGGGCCCAGGTTGAAAAAACACCGAAATTTAAGTCTCTCCTGATAAAACTGTTGAAGTTACCAAACTCCAAGATGTTTAACATGTCGTAGTTCGAAACATTTGGAGCAGTTCAGCTGGAATTAGAAACCATAAAATAAGGTCATATTTTAATATATTTTACTGTTTGTAGACTCATAAATATAGCTATATTGGGACATTTACTTAACAATTGCTAGACAGTGGCTGTAGCAAACATGGGGATATCAGTCATGGAGCGGTTATTCAAATGAATTTTAAGTAGAACCATCCATCCATTAAGCAGGACATAAGCCTGGAGGAGTGGGGGACAGTTACAGTGCAGGACAATCTGTCTCTCACTTTCCCACCCACTGCTATAAATCAGAATAAGTTTTGTTAAAGTAGTGATGGCCAAATGAAGCTTCGTGAACCAGTGTCTTTATTTTCTGAGCCCACTAGATGGCGGTCTTGGTTTTAACCCTCATGTTGTCCTTGGATCAAATTGACCCGTTTTCCTATATCAATGTTCTTTTAATTCCCCAAAATAACATGATTGGTTCCACACAACGCTCTTTGGCAAGTACAAATCTCTACTTTCATTCATTTTGGGGCGTCTTATTCAATTTTATAGCATTTGAAACCAAATTGAAGTGGTTTTGAAATAGTATTGAGTAAAAAAATTCCTAATTTCTGCTTTTCTAACTCAAACATCAGGTATAATTTCCTATAAATGAGGTTTATTGACCATAAATTCCAAAAACAACTGTAAAACTAAAGAACTAAACGTCAACATTGGGGGGAAAAAAAGTCAAAAGTGTTGAAAAAAGGGACCAAAACGTAAGAAAAAGTTACAAACATCGATAAAAAGCGACAAGAAAAGTGTTGATTTTCAATTTTGACGCGAAGACAACAACCCATTGTTGAACAGAGAGCGCCATCTAGTGGGCTCAGAAAATAAAGACACTGGTTCATGAAGCTTCATTTGGCCATCACTACCTTAAAGGGTCAGATCACCCACATTTCATCAACACGTTTTCTCACTTTTTGGTTGTACGTGTCCAGGAGATATTTGTCTCTTCACCTGTTTTCACAGGGATTATTTCTTTGGTATAGGACAAAAAAATCCTGTATAAAAGGGGTACATACAGCGCTGCACCACCCCTGTCTGATTGACTGAACAACTTTGTAACTGAAAAACATTTAAATGTTTCATATAGTTAAATATTATAGTATAATTTTTATGAATATTATGAAATTAACCCTTTAACCCAAAATTTGACCCGATTTCAAAATGTCTATATCAGAAATAAGGGTTTCTAAATCACTAACCTAACCCCAAAATAACATGGATCATTGATTCCACACATCGTGCTTTGCAGGACTTTCATTGACTTTTGGAGAAAATAAAATTGGATTTGGAAAAAAAAAAGTTTCAAAACCAGACTGACATATAAAACCAGACTGACATATAACCTTCTGTAATTATCCTTCATTTAATGAGTCTAAATAATGCATTTTTTTATTTAAGAATTAGGTATAATTTCGTATACATGAGGTTCTTTGACCTGGAAGTCCAAAAATGTAGTACATATAAAACTGGTGATAGTGGTGTTTATACATAGGCTTAGACTTCTCTTTATTGGTAGTGAAAAGAAACGTTAAATGTAAAACAATTAGCCAAAACATTGAAAAAAACGATGATAAAAAAGATGAAAACTTCAGAAAAAGTGTTAATTTTCAAGACGACAAGTACATAGTTATATGGAAGCCAACACAAGAGTTCACATATTTAAAATATATCTCAGGTACCCCCTGCAGTACCCCAATTTCAGACACACTCATTTATAGTAATGGAGGCATTGTTTCTGGGAGAATATGTTGCAGCTATATGTTTCAATGCTGCGAGCACCACAAATTAATTTCCATTTGCCTTCACTGCATTGGAGTAGCGGCAGAAATCAGAGAAAACAGAGACGGATATTGCAAAATCTGGTAAAACCAAAATGACACGCATGGCTAGCAGTGTTATAATGTAACAAAATACAAATACTTTGCTACTGTACATAACCCTCGTGTTGTATTCACCTTCGGGACCCTCTTGTGTCCCTCGGGTCAGACTGACCAGAGACTTATTTGGGGTTTTAAAAAACAATTCTGAAATAAAATTTTACTTCAAAATCTATCAACAAATATTGTCTTTATCTCAATTTTTTTGTTTTTTGTTTTGGTTCGTTTTTTTGTCATAAGGTTATAATTCAAGTTAAAAATCCACTATGGAAAAAAAAATAAGTGGTCATATGCAGAATAATTTTCTGAATTGAGTCAGGAATACATGTTTATCACAGAAAATAAGGTAAGGCCGTTGATTTTCAGGTAGAAAAAATGTATACTGAAACGGGTCAATTTGACCGAATACCATACAAGGGTTAAATTATGTGTCATGTATACATACATACATAATATACTAATGTACAATTATTTATCAGGAAGATATTTCTTCTTGTACCATTTTCCTCTTGGAAAAATTTGGTCAAAATGGGTCAATTTGACCCGAATACCATATAAGGGTTAAGTAGAATTATCCCATATCTGTACTTTACTTTATTTATATTTGCAGAAACTTGTACTTTTACTTCACTACCTTGACCCTAAGCATCTCACTTTGTTACTACAAAATAAAATCAGTATTTTGAAAAAAAGTGCCTTTTTGTTGCGTGATCACAGAAGGCTTGTATCATGTGGGGGCGCCAACAGTGTTGTTGACAGAATTCCTCATGGGGGAGACAGAAACTACGCACTATAGCTTTTAGGTAAAGTAAATAATTTCACCAAAAAAAAGACAATTTCATTGTATTTTAGATACTTTCTTATCCATGAAAAGAAAAATCAGTACTCTTATACCATGTTAATGTCATACAACATGTGCAATCATACACGTTAGATCCAGTTTCACGAATGAAGTACAACCCTTGGTAAAACACACAAAACAAACAACATCCATGTTTTGTCTTGAGCCTTCAAAGCCATATTTTATTTGGGAAAATATGAATTCACAACCTATAATTACACTAACCCTTGTGGGCAATAACTCAGTTTGTCTTGTGAGCTTTGCTGAATGAGACAAACAAGACACACCCTCAACAGTCTATGAAACCACTGCTGTGGAATAACTTTTGGACTTTTTATTCATTCCACTGTATTATAAATATGTAACTCTTTTAACAAGCTTGTGCAGAACTCTTCAAAGTATCTTGCCTGTACTTTCCTGATCAGTTAATACTTAGGTAAACATATCTGAACCACAGATTTGTGTGCATAATGTTACCTAATTAGGAAAAATGTGTCCATTAGAGACCTGGCCCACCTTCAAGCTGAGCAGTAATCAGCCAGGCTAACTGAAATCACGTGTGTGTGTGTGTGTGTGTGTGTGTGTGTGTGTGAGGCTTCAACATCTATGTGGTCTGTGTGAAAGTTGTTCTGTAGCATCACTATTTGATGGCTAGAACACTGCAGGTCAATATGAAAAAAAAACAATCAATGTAATCTTACAAATACATGTAAAAATATACATTTAAAAAAATGCTTTCAAAAACTATATTTTTTTGTTCAAAAATTACATTTATTTTTGGATAAGGCATCTAGTGGTAATTAAAGGATATGTATGTTAATGCAGTTAGTGATACGGTCAATCAGCAGTATTTCCCAAAAGTGTTGAAAAATAGGACAAAAACATAACAAAACGTTACAAGTATTGATTAAAAAGCCTCAACTAAAGTGTTGATTTTCAATTTTGACGGGAAGACAACACGAGGGTTAAGGAACACTGGTCTAGATGATCTTCTAATTTCAAACTGGCTTCATTAAGTGCTTGCATGTTGCCCTTTTTTGATAATGAATTTATTAATAACTTTTGCAACTACACATTTTAAATAGGCATGTTGTTTAGTTGTCTCCTCTGTTTTCTGTGACGGGAACTGGTGTTGGAACATCCTCGGTAACACAATCAATCACATCGCCAGTTGACGTGGCAACAATAGGTGTGGTCGGTGTTGCCGGTGGGGGCGTTTGCCGCCCAGGGATGGGCGTACTCCCTTCTACAGTAGTACCGGTTGTCATGGCAGCGGTGGTCACGGCTGTAGTGGTCAGATTCTTGACTTCCTCCGAGGACTCTTCCGAGGACTCCTCTGAGGACTCTTCCGAGGACTCCTCCGAAGATTGACTTCCCGAAGACTCGTTCGAGTTCCGGGACTCCAGTGACTCACTTGACTCTGATGACGAGTCTTCGTCGCTAGAAGACTGACTAGACCCCCGAGTCGGCCTGGTATTCCCTTCCAGCCGTCCCTGTATCAAGTCCTTGTCAGCGATGTCAGCATCGTGATGCCGACCGAATCAATCTGTAGAGGGAGTAGCAAATGAAACTGTCAGATACTGTCAAATAAAGGCCACAATGTCCCGTCCAATATCTCAGTCCAGGATCCCTAGCCGTCACCTTTATGATTTATGTTAATAAAACAACTGCATTCTCAATTACATTTCAAGGGAAATGTATTTTCCTGCAACCGGCGAATGTTAAACAAGTGGTGTACTTTAAAAAGTACTTTATTAGGATTAAAAACAGATGTTAGGGTACAATTTTAAAATAAGACACAACCATGAAACTTCCTCAGTTCATTACTTACACAAGTGTATGAAAAAAATGAATTACAAGTTTTTGAAATGTGTATGTTTACATATGCAAATTAGGCAATATGCATGATTTTACATATCTTTTCGGTAGCCAGGTACAAAATTATTTTTGCATTTTGTTTACACAAAATAAAATTACAGAGGGTTTTGGGATATCTGCTTTCATTACAGAGGAAATATACTGTCCATAACCTTATTAGCCATATTTTTGGGATTAAAAATGGCACATAAATCAGGCCAGGAATGATGTATTAACAAATCCCTCTGTAAATATCTTCTTAATAAATAATTGTACGTTAGTATATTATGTATGTATGTATGTATGTATGTATGTATGTATGTATACATAACACATAATTTAACCCTTGTATGGTATTCAGGTCATATTGACCCATTTCAGTATACATTTTTTCTACCTGAAAATCTATGGCCTTACCTTATTTTCTGTGATAAACACGTGTTCCTGACTCAATTCAGAAAATTATTCTGGATATGACCACTTATGTTTTTTCCATAGTGGATTTTTAACATGAATTATAACCTGATGACAAAAAAACAAATCCCACTTCCATTTTTGACTTTTGGTTTCGGGACATTTGTGATCAAAGACATTTCCCCAGAGAAAGCTTTCCTTCGAAACATAATTCAAAATGCATTTTTGCTGTATGGGAACCTCATTTTTAAGAAGACAGAGCTGATGCAGGATATGTTGCGTTTTATGCAATATGTAGAAAGTAAATAGAAAACCTCTAATCGTATTTTCAACACCTTAATCATACCTTAAACCTTACAATATTATAACAATGGTGTCATTGAAATTTCAAAAAACTTAATTGAAAGTAATGACACTTCAGTTGTGTGGACACAGTTGGACACAGCACAGTCCTATAGTGTATTTAGCATTGTTTCCCCCCCCTTTTTTAACATGCACCTATAGTGTGGTTGGGTACCATCAGTGATTAACGGGGTGTCCTTTTTCACAACACTGAGTTACAGAAAACATAGTCATGGAGTAACATAGGGAGTGCGCACATTACACAACGGCCAACACCATTGGCCCCTCATCTTGTTAACTTCCTGTGTGGCCATTAAAATTGATGTCACAAACATTGTTTTTAATTTCAGCTCCTACACATATCGCAACAATTTCAACATTGTCAGTTGAAACTAGAAATCTAATAACCTTGGCGAACACTAACAACGAGGTATGTGCTATAATAGCAGGAAAATAAACCTGAATTTCCTTTTCTTGGGGCAATTACGCACTGATACTTACTTCGACCAAATACACTCATGTCAAAACCAACACCAAGGATACACTGATGAATTAATTTTAATCAGTTGATCTTGGTATTATTTGTGAGTTATTTGGGATTGCGACCTGAGTTTTTAACCATATGTGCAAGGAAATAAAAACTACAATACAACATCTAGAAATTAAGCAACAAAATCTAAAGCATAATGTGACCTGCAAGAGGTTACAATTTAATGACAGGAATGTGATGGCTGAAAACATAAATGGAAACAAATTGATACTAATAATACAGCAATTTTGAGGCTTATTAGCTATATATCCAATGAAATGAGTGTGGATCTAAGGTCTAAAGGTCAAAGAGCAGTTTACAGAAATAGGAAAAGTAACATTAACAGGGAACTGTCTCAACATGTACACCACATAATAAATAGTATTTTTAAACCAGAAAAAAAGGATGTGTAAATATTCATACTAAAAATATTGCAGTTTGACTGTGCTACACAGGTTTGAAACCTTCAGATTTGAGAGTGACTGCAACAAAACACACTAGGAAAACTGAGGAACAGTCAGAGAGAGAGAGAGAGAGAGAGAGAGAGAGAGCACTAAGGGAGGAGGATGAGGGAAGAGCCATAATGTGGTTAGGTTACCGGCTTAGCGGAGGCTGTTGTAGACAGAAGAACGCTGATGAGGGCGGCTGTCAGAAGCTTCATCTCTGATTGGGTTTTGTCTAAGAAGGAGGGAAGCCACAAACAAAAACACATTCACTTACACACAACCAGAAACAACATTGTCAGAGGGCCTAAGACTGTAAAATGAAGCTGTATACTGGAGAATTGCAGTAACAGTTAATGCAATTGAAATAACTTGTTTTCTAAAGAGATCAATATATTCTCATACTTGGTAAAAGTTGCTCATGAACCCAAAACAGATAAGATATACATGTCAACAAAGATGCAAAGCAAAATAAAATTTGACAAAATTTATGAATTGAAAAAACTCACCCGTTTTCTGTAGCACCAGATCTGCTGTCTCGTTCTTTCTTACTTCTCTTAAATGCTAAATACAATCAATGGGATGCTGTGCAGCTGTGATTACTCTGTTTCAGTGCAGAAAGGCTGCTGCTCATATAAGCTGTCTGGACAGAGAGGCTGGGCTGGGCATGGCTGTGATGGGCAAGGGAGCGGGAGGGGGGGGGCTATTGGGCAAGACTGGGTTGCCAAGGGCAACAATAGAGGGGAGGGCCAAGACATGGAATTTGCCACACACTTAGAGACTGCCTAAATGCATGCATGAATCAGTGGAAAAAAACATGTAATTTGTTGAGTCATTTTGTTTGGCAAACAGATATTTTACAGTCATTCCCCGGCTGCAATGACTGCAGATGTGAAAGACCCGGAAACACATTTAGAGCAGACTGGGCTTTGTCAGAAGGGGGGCTTAAAGATGTAGGCGCTAAACTGAAGCGTTTCAGTCAGAGGATGAATAAAGGTACAATATATTCAGACATAGATTACCGGTCAATAGTTTGGGGTCATTTAGAAATTTCCATTGCACTCCATTGTAGACAGAATACCAGCTGAGATCAGTTGCATTGTTTTTTATAACCAAGGCAGCAGTTTTCAGATTACATTATGTGCTTACAGTGGGGCTCACAAGTTTGGCCATTGTGCATAAAGAAGCCAAGAAAAGATGGAAAAATCTCCAAAAGGCATCAAATGACAGATTAGACATTCGTATAATATGTCACAAACAGTTGAATTTTATTTCCATCATTTACACTTTCAAAATAACAGAAAACAAAAAAAATGGCGTCTGCAAAAGTGTGGGCAACCTGCAGAGTTAATACCTAGTACCTACCCCCTTTTGGCAAATATCACAGCTTGGAAACGCTTCTCGTAGCCAGCCAAGAGTCTTTAATTCTTGTTTGAGGTATCTTCGCCCATTCTTCCTTCCAAAAGTCTTCCAGTTCTTTGAGATTTCTGGGCTGTCTGTCACGCGCTGCTCTTTAAGGTCTATCCATAGATTTTCAATCATGTCGAGGTCAGGAGATTGTAAAGGCCATGGCAAAACCTTCAGTTTAGGCCTCTTGATGTAATCCACGTGGATTTGGAGGTGTGTTTAGGATCGTTATCCATTTGTAGAAGCCATCCTCTCTTTAACTTCAGCTTTTTCACAGATAGCATTAAATTAGCGTCCAATATTTGCTGGAATTGTATTTAATCCATATTTCCTTCTACTTGTGAAATGTTCCCTGTGCCACTGGCTGCAACACAACCCCAAAGCATGATTGACCCCCATGCTTAACAGCTGGACAGAGGTTCTTTTCATTAAATTCTGGGCCCTTTCTTCTCCAAACGTACCTTTGCTCATTCCGGCCAAAAAGTTCTATTTTAACCTCATTGGTCCACAGAACTTGTTCCCACAATGCATCAGGCTTGTCTATATGTTCATTTGCAAACTTCAAACGTTGATTTTTGTGGTGAGGACGTAGAAGAGGTTTTCTTCTGATGACTCTTCCATGAAGACCATGTCTGTACGAGTATCTCTTTATAGTGGAATGGTGTAGCACAACTCCAGGGTCTGCAGGTCTTTCTGGAGGGATCGGGCAGTCTAACGGGGTCTGGACTTGCTTTTCTCCCAATCCTGCGAGCTGTTCTGGCTGATATTGTTCTTGGTCTTCCAGATCTTGCTTTAACTTCCACTGTTCCTGTTGACGGCCATTTCTTAATTACATTCTGAACAGAGGATAATGGCATCTGAAAATGCTTTGCTATCTTCTTCTAGCCTTCTCCTGCTTTGGGAGTGTCAACTATTTACAGCTTCAGTTTTCTAGACAACTGCTTAGAAGAAGCCATGGTGCTGATTGTTGGGGGTCAGATGAGTCTGGGCATTTAAAACCTTAAGATTGGCTGTCACGCTAGAAACTCTGCAGGGGGCCCAAACCTTTGCAGATGCCTTTTTTTAGTTTTCTGTTATTTTGAAAGTGTAAATGATGGAAATAAAATTTTTGTGAAGTATTATACGAATGTCTAATCTGTCATTTGATGCCTTTTGGAGATTTCTCTATCTTTTCTTGGCTTCTTTATGCACATTAATACAAGGTTTTACCTGGGGTGCCCAAACGTTCGAGCCCCACTGTACATAATTGCAAAAGGGTTCTCTAATGTTTTCTCAGTTAGTTTTTTTTTCTAAAATTATGTCAGATTAGTAAACATAATGTGCCTTTGGAACATTGAATGAATGGTTGCTGATGGATGGGCTGACAGATATTGCATTAAAGATCAGCCCCCCACTCAGACCAGCTGGTATTCTGTCTGTGGTATGGAAATTTGTAAGTGACCCCAAACATTTGACCGGTAGTGCATAGTATTATTTTGCATAGTAAGAAAAAATGATGTGTTTTTTGAAGAATAAAGCTTGTTGAAACGCAAAATACAAGTATAAACCTAATAATGAGCATAATATGGGGCCTTTTAATTAATGGTCTACTGTTTGCGTTTCTTTTACTGTAACCACAATCACCCCTTCATGCCACGTGCTGATATTGTAGAAAGTAAATTAAGCTGATGAGCTGATAGAGAAATGATCCAACGTACAGACTCCTGGAGCGTTGAGCCGTCAATGGAATGTTACAGTAGAATCAGGCTGGAGCCACACTTTGATCAGACTTGTTTGGGTGTGTGTGTGTGTGTGTGTGACACCACTGTGTTAATTTATCACTCTGAAACTTTCCCCGTCTTCTCTTCCTCTCTCTTCTCCTTGTGAAAACCCCTCAGGGTAAATCATGAACAAGATGAATCATGATGGATTGGAGTAGTGGTGTTTTCCAGGCTCAAGCCACATGCAGCGCTACTCAAGAGTATAGGAATCCGGCTTAAGTTGATTAAAAAAAAGGAATAAAAACAAAATCATCTTTTGTTGGTTGGATTTTTCCTCAAAAATCAACACCAATTTTCTTTCTGAATGAATAACGTATTGTAAATAAATAAATGTTGTTCCTTAAAATGCAGGGGGCATAAGTATACACACCTGAATGTTTAATTCCCATAGAAGCAGATAGATCTTTATTTTTAATTGCCAGTTATTTCATGGATCCAGGATACTATGCATACTATACTATGCATGATATCTATCGGTGAAATTGTATATGACAACCAACTGAATATTACTTTGTTACAAGGTAGACAACCCTTTTTCATCATTGACACAAGGAAAAGTATCCTACACGTTGATCTAGTGTTATGTACAGCCATAGCATGTTAGCGAAGCAATTGTAAAACTTACAATTTACACAAATCGGACGAAGTACCTTTAGAGAAGAAAGCAGGCAACTTCTGCGTCCCTTTTAAAAACCTTGCTCTTTCCATCTTGGAAAAGCCAACTTTGGTCTTGTTGCTTTGCCTATCGCGTTATCGTTTTAATTATCTTTTTAACTTCCTTGGCGACGCCGTTCCATGTCCTAGAGAATAGGCGTGATGCTCCAGCTGCAACCGGCTTTCCAATCTGCCAGCAGTCGCTGAGTTACCTTCTCCCTCTCCCTGGCATTTGTCACGCTCCCACTGAGTGTAAAAGCGTTAAACGCGGAAGTATGTTCATCTTTGGCTAACGTATTTTAAAGATGGAGAAGCCACATGGCAGAATTCATAGGAGCGAGTCACTCCTATGTATTGTGAATGATTCTGAGTGGCAGATTCTACGCTTATGAGAATACTTTGATTAGTTGGTGGAAGATATTACACATGAATGAGCACACATTTGTGAAGAAACAAAGGTTTTTGTTGCAATGAACTCAAACAGTGACACAATGGAGCTTTAAGCCTTTACTACTCCATCCAGCGTTGCTGTTCATCGTGGCAGATGATGGAAATAGACAGCGTTTCTCATCGGTGCCAGCAGTTTTTGGCTACATATCGGAATCACAGCTCTCCGATGGAAAAGGAATGAACCGAGTCAAACAACTACTTGCCCAGGTTATGATATCCAGCATTATCTAAGCCAATCTAACTTTTTGCCACCTGACAAGGTCAAAACTGGCTTTAGGTTAACGATAGCAGATAACTGAACATGCAATGTTCCCATTGATCTGACTGAACAACAGCTACATCTATAAGGCATTTGTCTGGCGTTTGTCAATATATTGTCATTGAATTTTATTGCTTGCTTCTTATTTAACACATTTATCTTAAGTTGTAACATGCTCATATTGGTCAGATGTGGGTGCAATGTTGCTAACTGTTCAATGTGTTTAGGATTAGGAATATAACAATGTTCTGTTTGGTTTTCCTGTGAGATAGGCCTACACTTTCTTATGTTGGTCTGTACTGTTTTTACATTACCAGTGTGCGGCCTGTTGGCACAGAACAGAAGACACCACTGCTCCTGTGTAAAGTTGAGTCTATTTTTCTAATGTTATTGTGTGGCGAGGCAGCGAATATAGCAAAAGGAAAGTCTCTGCCCCAGGAGAAGTTTGATGAGCGTATGGTAGCGACATGGCACTTTTGGCACTTTTGTGCAAAGAGTACATCAGAGGCTGTGTTGCGTGTAGGTTTTTCAAGAGTGGGGGGTGGGCAGGCTCGTGTATGCATAAGATTATAAGATTATGTCACATCTTCAGGATGTGAGGGGAGACATAGTGTTCCTGCAGGAGTCAGATTTATGTGGTGGTGAGATTCAGCGCATTTAAAGGGACAAGTTCAGTCAGTTATATCACGCAACGTTTAGTGTGAGAGCCAGGGGGGTTGCTATCTTGATGCGTAATAATATTCCAGTTGAGCAAGAAAACATTATAGCTGACTCAAGTGGTCAATTTGTTAATCAGGGAGGTTGAGCAATACTAAGGTTATTTTGGCTAGCATCTATGCACCTAACTGGGACAACAAACAGTTTATCTCCAGGCTTTTTACTTCTATTCCCAAAGTTGCAAGATATCAATAATAATTGGGGGAGGGATTTCAATTTTGTGCAACTTTCTGACTTAGACAGATCCTCTGCTAGACCAAATTATCTCACCAACTCTGCTTAGCTACTAGCTTCTATTGCGGGGGAACTGGACCTGACTGACCCATGGAGGTGTAGACTCCTAGATAGAAAATCTTTTTCCTTTTTTTTTCTCGCATGTCCACCACTCATATTCACAAATATACTTTTTTCTTTTCGATATTAGACTGCTTTCTAATGTACACTCATGTGACTATCATACTATAGTCATTTCAGACCATGCTCTTACATCATTTGACAACATTTTTCACAATATCAACTGCACTTTTAAACCATGGACGCTTTTGTTGACTCCTTAAGATTAAATATTTAGTTATTCTTTGAAATAAATGACTCGGCAGAGGTGTCGTGACGCACTTTGTGTGAAACCTTTAAGACGTACCTAAGATGGCCATATCATTTCCTACAGTGGGTATGGAAAATATTCAGACCCTATTAAAATTTTCACTGTTTCTTTCATTGCAGCCATTTTCAAAAAATCTAAAAAGTTCATTTTATTTCTCATTAATGTACACATTAATGTAGCACTCCATCTTGTCAGAAAAAACAACAGAAATGTAGAAATCTCTGCAAATTTATTAAAAATGAAAAACTGAAATATCACATGGTCATAAGAATTCAGACCCTTTGCTTTGACACTAATTCACATGCTGTACATTTCTTCTGGTCCTCCTTGAGATGGTTCTACTCCTTCATTGGAGTCCTGCTGTGTGTAATTAAACTGATTGGACTTGATTAGGAAAGGCACACACCTGTCTATATAAGACCCTGCAGCTCACAGTGCATGTCAGAGCAAATGCGAATCATGAGGTCAAAGGAATGGCCCAAGGAGCTCAGAGACAGAATTGTGGCTGGGCACAGATCTGGCCAAGGCTACAAAACAATTTCTGCAGCACTCAAGGATCCTAAGAGCCCAGTGGCCTCCATAATCCTTAAATGGATCTCATCTTATCTCATTACTACATGTGGATTACAAGATCTTGGCTAAGATTTTATCACTCCGTCTTCAACGTGTTTTACCAGGACTAATTTCAGCAGACCAAACAGGCTACATGTTGGGGTGGCAATCATTCCACAACACCAGACAACTTTTAAATGTACTTAGTATGCCTGGCTCCAGAACCCCTGAAGTAGTGGTATCGTTTGATGCTGAAAAGGCTTTTGACAGGGTGAAGTGGGACTTAATTTTGAAGTTATAGAAAGGTTTAGCCTAGGTCCAGGTTTTATTTCATGGATCAAGCTGGTATATTCATCTCCAGAAGCATCTGTACAAACAATATTGTCTCATCTCCTTTCCAGTTCCACCATGGCACAAGACAAGGGTGTCCACTATCACCTTTTATTGTTTGCCATGGCCATAGAGCCACTGGCCATTTGGTCACGATCTGAGGAGAGCTTTGAGGGTGTAGCTCACCAGGGAACCATACACAAACTATCACTGTATGCTGATGAATTACTTCTTTAAGGATCAAATCCAACCAAGTCTTTTCTGATAGTCTTAAACATTTTGAAACTATTTGGTCAATTATCCGGTTATAAAGTCCATTTTGGATGGAGTGAATTGTGTGAAATGTGAATAATATAGCCTCTTATAAATAGGTGGATAAGACGTAGAATTTTAATTTCTAGGTCCTTATGAGATATTTCTAACAATTATGTTCCTTTTGCTCAAAGGATCAGATGGTCTACTTTACCATTGTCCTTTGCTGGCAGGGTGAACCTCATTAAAATGACTGTCCTACTTAGGGTTCTCTACCTTTTTCAACAAATCCCTGTAATTTTCTTATTTCAAGTATTTTGCCACACTATACAAATAAATATCAATCTTTCTATGGGCCGTTAAACCTGTTCTTATGCGGGAAAAAGATACTACAGCTTCCAAAGTGGGCTAGGGGCTTGCCTTCCCAAATTTTTACAGTACCATTTGGCTGCTAACATTCCAAAAATGTTATACTGGACCGTCAAATCTATCTTGCAGCCTGACTGGATACAAATGGAATTTTCTTCCACTTTGATGTCTTTGTGGTCATGATTGTGTTTCCAGCTTCTTGCATCTGTAACTAATGTTGCACTAACCTAGTGGTCACTCAGTCGCTTAACATTTGGTTGCAATTCAGAAAGCATATTGGACCACAAGGTTCCTCTACTTTAGCTCTAGTGTCCCACAATCACAATTTCAAACTGTCTACTATGGATTCTGCCTTTCAACTGTGGTCTGATAGTGGCATGTTATCTACTAAGGATCTCTATGATAATAGGACCTACATGTCTTTTACTGATCTGTCTCCTAAATCTAAGATAACATAATCTCATCTTTTCCATTTTTTTTCAAATTAGGCATTTTGTTCAGAAATATATATAATCCTGACTTTCATAATCTCCTCCCAAGGCATTACAAAACCTTATCATGATAACCAACAATCAGAAAGGGAATGTTTCACATATCAGCAGTGCCATGGACTGCATCATTTCAGTCTTCCCCCAGCAGGCAAGGGAGTCATTGGAACATGCTCTGGGGCTTAATATAGAAGATGCCCAGTGGGGCAATATCATTGAGTCCATAACTCGTCCATTTGTGCCCGACATGGAAAAACATTGGGGGGGAAAAAAGAATTATGTAAACATTTTGATGAAGAAATTGAAGTTCTGAATGTGAAGCGTTGTGAAACTGTGGTTCGTTCAGGAAGTATGTAGCTAGGTAATTAAATGTGGTTAGGAGATTAAATTAAGTTGAGAAAATCATCAGGAGAATCAAGTCAGAGGTGGCCAGCATACCAAAACCAAGAGATTACAATCTGAGCAATTTCTGCTTTACAAATATTGCATAAAAAGATACAGTAGAGCACCCAGAGGAGCCTGGTCAGTGGAATGCTGCTCCTTCCCAAGTGTCGGACCAGCAGACTCAAGAACTCCTTCGTCCCTCATGCCATCAGACTATACAACTCCTCATAATACGTACGTATGTACAGTGGGGCTCGAACGTTTGGGCACCCCAGGTAAAAATTTGTATTAATGTGCATAAAGAAGCCAAGAAAAGATGGAAAAATCTCCAAAAGGCATCAAATGACAGATCAGACATTCGTATAAAATGTCATAAAAAGTTAGATTTTATTTCCATCATTTACACTTTCAAAATAACGGAAGATTTTGACAAATTTATGGTTAATGTCTCTTTATGTCTTTTTATTGACAAATGTTATTATTGTTATTATTACTGTTATTTTTGTTATCTATATACTGTCTTGTTAAAACGGATGCTGGAAATTACAATTTCCTTGTGGGAGTCATCCCAAAAGGATTAATAAAGAGAAGTCTAAATCTACAAAGAGACTACAATGTTTTTTTTATTGTGTGTGTGTGTGTATATATATATATTTCATATCACGATGTAGAACACAACTATTGAAATAAACTTACTCTGGGAAGTCTGTGGCGATTTTTTGATTTTGTTTCACATTATAATTAGCTAGTTATGCTAACTACAATAATTTGATGTAAATGAGCCAGAGTTAGCTCAGCAGGCTAATTTTCATCTGTTTCACTGGCCAGTTTTAAAATGGCAACCTAAAGAAATAAATACCTGTCCATCCCTGCCTGTTACTTGTTGTCAAAGTGGATCTTCTATGTGTTGCCTTCTTGGCCAGGGTGCAGAATTCTGATTTTGATACCATGGTAATAAAAAAAAGGATGTACTTCAACTTGAAACATGAACTTCTTTATTCAAAAATATCACAAAAAGGCATTCAAAACATGTGCAATAGAGCATAGAACAACATATTCAAGTGCATTTAATGGTCATAGTGCAACCACTAGTGTCCTCAGACCCATTCCAGACTTCCAGGCATCTTTTCAAAAGGTACCGTGCAAAAACAACAGTGTTTCTAACTCTACGTGGCCAGAGAAGGTCCAATTAGCTTCAGGCTAATTTATCCCAGCTATAGTAAACAGGCATGTTATGTCATTTCAACATTGAATTATATAGCTACCCAAGTTGGTTACTCGGAAAAACAATTGAGACACTGCCAGTAAAGTGATCCTGACTGGTCCTGGCTAACCGTGGCTAATGGCGCCATGCTAACCCTGCTAACGGCTAACGTTACCGGAGCCATGGCTGTTGACAATGCAAAGCCTGTTCAACGGCCATAGCCGAGAACAAAGAGTTATTTAAAGCAGTAAATCTGAAAAAAGGACCATAAGTTTGCAGTGAACGTGCCGTTTTTAAGGTCTGGTAGAGTTGACTCTTGTTCATATATTTCCGAAAGATATGAACCAGAAGTACACATCTGCACACGTGATAGCTACTGTACTGTCTAAACTGGTGGTAAAACAACACACCAGTATATCCATAATAATCATCACAGCACACACACCAAATCCACTTCCTACTCAACAAAACATTCGTACACATACACACACATCAAAGTCAAAGTCACTGCTTTGGAAATTTTCAACCACAATGATTCATTCAGAGCCATTGAGGTGGAAATCTAACACTGGTCAATCATTATCGTCATCAACCAGTCTTTTGTCATGTATGGTCATGCACAGGAAGTGCACATTTGTTTTTCTAGGTTGGTTAACTAATCAGTTTAGGTGAGTAAACAGTCTCACTAAAAGGTTTGTCTTTTTTGAATGGTTAAACAATAAAGATATTACAATAGACACCTTAAGTTGGTATTAGAATCAAGGCTGTGGGAGTTAAAGGTAAAAGTCTTCCCCTCTGCCTACTTCCCCCCCGTAAAGGTCAGACTACTTCCAATCTCTGTTTTCTGTTCACAAATAGGTCCTGTTATTGTAATAAATCTTGTATTTAGAGTATGTAAAGCAAAAATAAGGCTGTGGCTGATTGTTGGCTCCTGAGCATCTGCAATAAGTGTCTTGCTCAAGGACAGCCTTACAGCATTTCCTGAAGGAGGTTACAGCACTGCTGCTCATTTTAAGCAACACATGAAGCAAAAGAAGAGGTTTTAAAAAAATGAATTTAAAAACAGCAAAAAGAAGTACTACTGGATGGCAGAATAAGTACTTTACAACAACAGCTCATGGGTAACTTTAATGCACCATGATCTTATTTAGTCCTGGCTGGTATTGGACGGGGCGGATGTGGCTCAGTGGTAGAGCGGTCGCCAATTGGAAGGTTGGTGGTTCAGTCCCTGGCCCTGCAGTCCCATGTCTTGGGCAAGACACTGAACCCCGAGATCGGAGTGTAAATGTGTGTGAGTGTTTATCAATGAGCCAGCCTCGGCCACAGTGTGTGAATGGTGAATGGTTCCTGTACTATGTAAAAGTGCTTTGAGTAGTCGTTAAGACTAGAAAAGTGCTATATAAGAACAGTCCATTTCGATTTATTGTTTCTCGTACAACTCCACCTCCAGCAGTGTACCAGTGTTGGAATCCTTTGGAGTGAAATACAGCAACATGTTTCAACATTTCAACCATGTTTAAGCTAAGCTAAGTTACGTGTTGCTAAGTTTAATGATAACCAGTGTTGCTTGCGCTGATGCTTCTGTTGCCTGTAACGGCAGTTTTAGTTCACCAGAGGGCAGAGGAGGCATTATAGGGCACCAAAATTAGTCACCTACGCTGTCGTTGGTTCCGGTACATACCAGTTGTTTAGGAGCTGGTGCTATATTGGCACTGGGTTTTGGTACCCAACCCTACCTTATGGTGACAAATATGGTTGCAAAGGGTTGGGACATATCAGGTTAATTACCAAGGAAAAATAAACCTGGAAATTTGCATAATTGAACAAAATTCAATAAAATTTTACCTAAAGGAGCAAGTCCAGATTTAATTGGCTGTCCAAATTAACAAATACTGGAGAGAGTCGTCTCCCCCGGCCCCTCCTCCCCAGATTCGCAGCTCACAGGGTTTGCCAGGTTGAGAATGCTGAACTCGGCGTCCCACCACGTTGTCAGATTTTGCTGATAAATGCTGCCTATGTTGACGGTCATAAAAGACCGTGAACTTACGCTGCTATGTACCCAGGTCACAGTCACCGTTTGTCGGCTAAACTTAACTGCAAAGGGTGTTAAAGAGATTTACCTACCCATAAAAAATAAGTCATGCAATATGTTTTGTAGATACATTCATTGTGAAGCTTTTGCAACTTGCATTAAGGTTTGATTAAAAACCAAAAAATTGTCATGTTGATAGCAAAAACAATTTTTTTTTCATTATTTTTAAAGACTTAACGGATGTCTTGTAGCATAGTTACAAAACAGAGAGTCACAATGTCAGTAAATTATTACTCACAGTCCATGACATGGACTTATTATATTTCAACACGCTGTTTATTGTAAATTATCTTCAAAACCACAATTGGATTCAAACGGAAAAATGGGCAGGGTGCATAAGGTTTTAGACCCTTGTCATGGCAGACATGACACAGCAGGAAAAGGACAGGTGTGATTAATAGCATTAATTATGTTTATGTCTGTGAGCCGGACCAGTTTCAGGTCCCATGTATTGCACATGCTGTTTTTTTATTTTCATTCATGGCTTACTGGGATCATTTGTGTGTGTAGCGTGGAGGGGGCAACAACTACATTCCAATGTGCAATCCTGTATTGTACAATGACAATGTGACATTTTGACCAAAGCCTCTCATGTTTTACAGTTTTCAGTTGTTTACACGCAATTTTGAAAACCGGGTTCTTTTGCATAATTCCCAGATTGTTTGCAAAATGACACACTTCTGTCAAAACATGTACACATATTTGTGAAAATGCTATTAGTTTTCATATAACCAACACGGTCCTTAATGATCAGACACTATTGCAGCCAGTTTCACAGTGCTGTGATAAATAAAACACATTTGGAAAAAAAAAAAGATTTTTGACCAGACATTGTTATGTAAGGGATAATTTAGATGAAAAAAACTGACAAACCCACAACATTCTTCATGATTAGTTTGAGATATAGGGTGATTGTACACAAATAGGCCTACTATAAACTTGCTAAGCACTGCACAACACTGATGCTGCACAATATTTCAATACTTACAGTAATCAACCAATAATGCAACCAAATCTGTAGACAAAAATTACTGCATGAAGTACATACACTTCGACTCTGAAGAAAAACTGTATAATACTGTATATGAATACTCTAACTATTAATCATCTGTCCGTCTGGCTGGATCAGGCCATAAGATTTCATCCACATCATAGGGCCGCAGGTTGTATACCTTCCACCGGCATGCTGAAAAAACTATTGGATTCAGGAAGGGGGAGTATGGGGGAAGGTACAAGACTTCAAATTCATGGTGCTCATAGAACCAATTCTGGACCAGAGCAGCCCGATGGAATGAGACATTGTCCCAAATGACAATGTACCGCATCTGGTCCATATGGTTTAATGCTGTGACCATCTCGTGAAGTCTGTCAAGAAATGCAAGTATTAGATTTGCATTATAGGGTCCCAGATTTGCATGGTGGTGGTGGACCCCATTTTGTGTAATAGCAGCGTAAAGGGTGATGTTACCCCCCCCTCGCTGCCTTGGCACATTTGTTATTGCCCTGTGTCCAATAAACTTTCTCCCTCTTGTTTTTGCAAGGTCCAGCCTCATCCACATACATAAATTCATGTTGAATTTCTGCAGCGTCCATTTGCAAGACTCTCTGAAACACAGTAAAAGACAATAGGATGCTATTCAATATCTATTGCACAGTATTTTGTGTGCCAGAACATGAGTAATGCATAATACCACACCATAGTAAGATGGACAATACATAACTCCACATACTCATTGTGCAGATGTTTCACTCTCTCTGAATTTCTGTCAAATGGTACCAGATACAGCTGCTTCATGTGTATTTGATTTCTCTTGAGGATTCGACCTAATGTTGACAGAGCGTTGGATGTTATTGAAAATATGGTCATCATTGATATTGGCTTGAATTTCTTGCAGCCTGATACAATTATTGGTCAAAACCATGTACACATGCAGCCTACTGTCAAATGTTACAGTAAACAATATAGAAAGTAAAGTAAAAATAAGTATAGAAAGCTACTGTTTCAATGTACTGTGTGGTTAGCTTACCTGTTTTTCTACCTCTGTCTTCTCCTCTTCCTCTACCTGCGCCTCTTCCTCTACCTCTATCTCCTTCTTCTCCTCTTTCTCTACCTGGGCGTCTTCCTCTATCTCCTTTTTCCTGTACCTGGGCCTCTTCCTCCTTCTCCTTTTCCTCTGCCTGGGCCACTTCCTCTATCTCCTTTTTCTCCTCTTCCTCTATTTCCTTCTTCCACTACCTGGGCCTCTTCCTCTATCTCCTTCTTCTCCTCTTCCTTTATCTCCTTCATCTATCTCCTCTACCTCCTTCATCTCCTCTTTGAGCTCCCTCTCTTCTTCTTCTTCTTCTTCTTCTTCTTCTTCTTCCATTTTTGTTGAAGACAGGTGAACTCACCTGCCTTTTATAGCACACCTGAGTGCAGCGTTTTCAAATTAGCACATGCGTGCTTCCACACCTGGTGGATTTGATTATCCAGTTCGTTCATTAGTGTGGTCATTGGCAATCTGGGGCTTTGTATTGTCAAGGAAGTAACCTCACAATCCTTATCTGTGTCCAAGGTGTGGAAATGTGTGTAGAGTTTTACAAATCACTGTGTAATGTTTTGCAAAAAGAGTGAAGCAGACATTGTGTGTAATGTTGTGCAAATATCATAAAAGGTATCATAAATTTGTATAATCAATAGTAGAGCCCGGCCAATAAAGGATTTTTAAGACTAATATGACACACACAGGACTTTCTATTCCTCTTAGCTGTCCTCTGTGTGTTACAAACCCTTGTGATTAGTGACATCTACTGGTAGTAAAACAAATCATGTGCAACCTACAATAACTACAACTTCAGAGGGCTTACAAATTAACAAAAACACCTCAAATTGCCTTGATTAAAGTGGACCTATGTGGTCCAAATTCAGATTTCTGGATCCCAACATAACCCTTTTGGAATGAGTAGCAATACGAAAATTGAACTCATCTAAGAAAAAGAACTACACAGGATGCCTTTAAGTAAATACTGAATATGCTCATAGTGCACTTGCAACACCATAGTTGACCATTTGTACCTCATTTGATTATGCATGCCCATACGTCACGTTTGTCAGGAAATTTCCAATTAATGATCTTCTATGTCCCCAGACTAGATATCAATAATAAACCACTGCAACATTATAAATGTGCCAAGATAAATACATCTGAAATACAGGTTTTACAAGTGGTACTAAAGAGGAACAGTGTTCAGGCGTTTCTATGTATGACCATTCACACCAAACAGCTCTGCATTGTTATTGGTATTTTATGTGTTTCATATAGGTTTAAGTGACGTTGGTTCATTAAAAAGAATCCCCAAAAGTATTTTGCATCCCATCACTACTGATATTTGGTTGAATTGTAAATCAATTGGACAGGCATGAGGTTAAAAACTAAAATAAGTTGACATTACAGATGTTCTCACTGTATCTCCAAAATCTCATGGTCATCAGGTTAAGAAATGTCGTCAGACACTACAACAGCTTGTAATTCCAAAGTTTAAAAATGATAAGAAGCCAAAAGCTGTTAAGCTTAGTCTCAGTGAGGCAGAAAGTGAAACCTGTAACCGTTTATTCCAAGTAAATGAAACAGCAATGGTTTCCGTTCTGTTAGAAGATGTGTGTGTGTGTGTGTGTGTGTGTGTGTGTGTGTGCGTGTAGTTTTGCATGTATCACACTAGAGATAAGATTTTTAGCCCTATGCACATTATACCTGTATGGTTCAGGTTTCCAATTGTAATGGCTACACTTTTAAGATTTTATTACTCTCGAGCTGCTAGCGTGGCTGTAGACTATTGTTATTGTTCAAACTACATGAAATTAAATGTATCAGAACTACATACAGTATGAGTCAAACATTTGTACACATTTTCTCATTGACTAGAATGGGAAAGCGTGGCCAAACTTTTGACTGGTACTGTATGTGCCCTTGCAGAAAACATGGGCTGGCTCTGTACTGTACATGTAAACGGCTCAATGGTGTTTTTTGCCTCGAAACTCGCCTTCCAGGCAGCTAACCCTAACCTTAACCCTAAACATAACCATTGCCGCGCTGCCAGGAAGAAGACTTTGATGGCAAAAAACATCAAACACCATCTGAAAACTCCAGCATATTGAGATAATATGATTATTATTTGCTCTAAGGTGTCCCCCAGGGTTTGGTGCTTGGTCCTCTTCTTTTCACCCTCTACACGCTCCATGTTGCCAACATCATAGGCCTTCATGGCCTCCATTACATTCACTGCTGCGGCGATGACGTCCATCTCTACATCTCCACAAAGTCCCTTACCACTCACTGAAAATAAATCATGGATGCAATTATAAATCAGACATGATCAGCATTGGTCGCAAATCCCTCACGCTCACAACTTGTGCTTCATCATCGACTCTATTCTCCACACACCTGTAACCTTAGTTATTTTCACCAGCATCCTCTCCAACGCCACGCCAATCAGATCCCCAGGGGTCTCATTTATAAAGCTGTACGTAGGATCCTTACTAAAAGTGTACGTACGCCCAAAAGCCAAATATTCAGATTTATAATCTATACATCTATAAGCAATGTTCCCTTTATAAATCACAGATTATCCACAAGTGTGCGTACGTAAATCAACCTCTTATCCCGCCCTGTACACGCTCATTATTAACCATAAATAGTCAATGCAAAGTGCCTCATGACAGTATTACTGAAGAATTTAGTTATTTACACTGTGTTCTGCCGTTGTCTAATTATAGTATTTGATGCTATCCTGTATTCCATGGAGTCGGGTCATCGCCTCCTCCTGCGTTCATGTTTACAAGGTGTTAACGGAACCATTATCACTCGGTACAAGCACAAATAAACACTGCTAGATTTAAACTTCATGATAACGGGGATGAGATGGAGTGAAGAAATGTGTGTGAGGCATCAATACTTATTATTCATTCATTCATAATCATTATTCCCACATTTACTTCCTGCAGTCTGACTTCAGTTCACCCCCTTACCATCTGCGTCGCCATTTCCCATTGTCTCTAAAATGGAGGACCACTTATTTTTAATAAATCACAACCTTTGCGTGGGAAGTGGCGTACGCATATTTCCAGCCCCGTTTTGTGCGTACGCCACATTTAGAAATGAGACCCCAGAACACCCTAGCTTGTTTCCGTCTATCACTCTCCTTCTCTGCAACCAAAACTTTATCCATACATTCATCAAATCCACAATGGTATACTATTCTTTATGGAACATCAACCAAAGTCCTTAAAAAAATCCAGTAGATCCAGAACTCTGCTGCTTATCTGCCCTATTCCTCACTCCAGGGGTCACATCACCCTGTCCTGAAGAACCTTTACCCTGTCCCACAAAGGTTACAATTTAAAATCCTTTTCTTCACTCACAAAGCCCTCCATAACCAGGCCCCCTCCTACCTCACAGACCAGCTCCACCACCACACTCCTTCCTCCGCCTTTCTCCAGCACTCAGCACCCAGCACTGGACCTTGGGCAACAGAACTTTCTCCATAGCTACCCCCTCCCTCTGGAACTATCTCCACAAACACATTTGAGAATGCACCAATCTGTCCACGTTCAAATCCCTAAACAAAACTCACTTTTAATGTGTGATTCAGTTCTTATTCTTAGTGTGTTTTATATTTTAGGGTTAGGTTGATTGTTAGGGTTAGGGGTTAGTATTGTGCAAAGCACTATATAAATGTATTATTAAATCAGTTTTTTTCATTTAAAGGGTCTATTCTTGATAATGTCATCCAATTTGTTTAAGTACTAGTGTTAAAGCAAAAAAATTTGAATTTCCGCAGCATGTAAGCCACCTCTCTGTTATTTAGACTGCATGTTGTCAGACTGTGGTTTCAGTTGCACAGTTGTGAGCAAGTGGAAAAGGCTTCTTCCTGTTTCACAAAGTCTGACACCGTCTGTAAAATGAGGGCAGTGAATGATCTCAAGAACAGATCTCAGATTATTCACCAGACTTCACACATACTGCAGTATTTTCTCCAAGAGATCTTACTCCTCCAGTTTTTTTTTTTTCCCTCCTGCTACTACTCCAGTGTCCAATCGGGATGAAAATACAACTCAAAGAGAATGTGCAGTGGGACTGAAATGACTCTTTATATAATCCCAGTTTGCTGACATATAAGTGCACTCTAGAGTAAATATCCTGAACAAAGGTCATTTCTTCAATGATATTAACACTGATAGACTGTGACTCATTATTGAACAGTGCAGTTTAAGGCCTTGTGCAATATATCATTTTTGAATTCTGCTGTCCAGATGTGTGTAATGTAAAAAAGAAGGTCACACCCTTCCCTCATGGTAATTATAAAGAAACACACACTCTGCTGGAGTATTTAAGGCCTGATAATAACAGTGCGTCACCGAAATCTGCACCCTCTATTATTACTGCTGCTGCCCACGGCGCAAGAACAGAAAATTCTAACGCAGCGAATGGAACGAGGAACATGAAACTCCGTTAGAGACTACTGCCACACGGTCTTATATTAACAACAAAAAGTCTAAAGGCCACAGAACAGTGACAGTTCCTACTTTTGCCTGAACAGGAAGCAAACCTGACAATAAAAAAGCATTAGACTGTAACGCAGGTTAGGGAAGAGGTTAAGCGCTCTATGATTGTCAAGTTACAGTACAGTATTTCAGTAACATGAAGGCATCAATGTGGTGGCCAAAACATAACAAGAAATAGATGTTTCGCTTCAGTAGTTGTAGTAGCTTTTAATCTATCCACGGAGTTGACAATTGTAGATGCAGATGAAGACAGAAGATGGGAGGTTAGGAAAATAACACAAGAAAGATGGGGAAGTAGAGAGGAGGAGAGCATGGATGGGAGAAGAGGATGTCATGGGAAAGGATGTGAAAAATCAGAAGAATGGTAGCAGTTAAGAAGGGAGGGCAGTGCTGACAGGACAGTTATTAAAGCTTCTGCTAATAAATGCTGTGTAGCCCATTGAGGAGCAGAGACTAAGACATCTTGTTGAACCTTGGCATCCATGTGTGTTGTCATCACTTTAATTGTTTTACATGTTTCAAAAGCTATCATGCTTTTGTATTAAGATAGCTACAGATGTTATTCTGGTGTATACTGAGCTGAAAGATGTCAACCTTTCCGATCCTCTGGCTGTAGTTTTCGATCCCAAGATTATTTTCATGACTCCACAATTTCATGACTCCACAATTTGAAATTTGACAAATCAATTTCTTCAGCCAACCTGATCTCACCGAATTGGCCCCTCAAAACTCAAAATCTTTGGCAGTTTCACGGAATCACCGAAAATTCCATGATGGGCCCACGGAAGAATTCCGTGAAATGAACACGTCCCCTTAAGTTAAGGATAAAGTTGTGGGTGGGCGGGCCAACAACGGGTGGTGTTTGGGAAAAGAACAACGGGACGGCCGTGTACAGTGAACTGGTTGGGTTCAGGAAAAGAAGAAGGGGTTGGGCTTAGGAAAAGAAGAACGGGTTGGGTTCAGGAAAAGAAGAAGGGGTTGGGTTCAGGAAAAGAAGAAGGGGTTGGGCTTAGGAAAAGAAGAAGGGGTTGAGTTCAGGAAAAGAAGAACGGGTTGGGCTTAGGAAAAGAAGAACGGGTTGGGTTTAGGAAAAGAAGAATGGGGCGGTTGTTTTTTTTTACATTTAGGAATCGTGACACGAGTAACCCAATCTCCGGTTTCCTGGATAAAAGTCCTGTGTTGTTTGACTGTTGCTACGTCATCTTCTCATTGACTTTACTTAAACATTGTTGTCCGTGGTGGCCACACGGAACTTTCCCACATTCTGTGCCACCACCACATAATACGCTGGTAACAGTTTGTTTTCTGTGAGACCAGGCTGGTTTCAGCACTACTTTGGTCCCAAACAACCTTTTCTTTTCTGGCAAAGTATCTCTGAGCATAGCCTCGCTTTGCCAGACCATCATCCATACACTGTAGAGGAGGGTCTGGCTAGTCCAGAGTGTTCCGGGATGGGTGAAGAAGGTGCTCTGGTTTATTGGCATTTCTTTAAACCAATCACAATTGTCATGGGCAACGCTACGCTGCAAAATAGCCTCCGGAAGGAACTTGTTTTGGTGGAACATATGTACGTTCAAAAGTTGTTTGGAGGATGCAACAGAAAACTCTGATTGGACAGATAGTCTAGGTAGCTGTCTGGATTTACCCTAAAAATCCTGGATTTAAAAATTACAACTCAAAGAAAGTTGCAGGAAACTGACATTGGCGAAAATACATGCATCTGGCGGAATTTCCTGCTGTAACGGAGCAATCATGGAAGTGGAACGTCGTGGATATAGACTACCCTGAGCAAGATCCTGAACCCCAAGTTGCTCCCTGGACACTGCATGTATAGCTGCCCACTGCTCCTAATACTTAGAATGGGTTAACTGCAGTAATAGAATTTCATTACATTGTACAATATTTGAATATTTTTTGTAATCAATTCTCCACTTGTTTACATGAAATATAAAACTAAATGGATGAACATCTAATAGACTTGTCATATCTCCTTCACAGTAGATGAACTTTGATTTTTAATGACCCCACAACTTTTCCTTGAGCTACAATATCTGGACAAATATTAGCTTTTACAATTACCTAAGAGGTTTTAATGGCACCACGACAATCACCCAATGTAGGGCCTTATTTGCCTCATGCCTTAGATCCAAGAAGATAACATGATATGTCTGCAACCAATTACATGAAATTCAAAGTTGTAAATTCCAACCTCGTGGGCACAGGAGGATCACCAAAATCTGTAGGATTCATCCTCTGGGGACCATGAATGTCTGTATAAAACATAATGGCAATATCTTCAATAGTTATTAAGATATAGGTTATTAGTTAGTTATTAGATATAAGTCTGGACCAAATGGTTGTGGGTTCTTGTATTTGTCATGCCATTATCATTGAGTTTCCTCTAAACAACCATCACAGGGACTCACATTATCATTTTTATTGCACAATAAATTGAATACAATCATATCACACAATGAAATGTTACGGTATTCTTCACCTAAATTACAATTACATTATCAAATGGAATAATGGAGTGAAAATAACAGAATATCAGAAGTGCAGTCTGCCGGAGCTGCTCAGCAAAGCAAAATCACACAGACACATGAAAACACAACACTAACAACATTCAATCATAAAAATTTAAAAAAGGTTTATCAAGTATGGGAGAGACACAATCCTCTGCCCCACGCTGCATTAAGGCCACATGTAATGTGACTTCAATTATCTCCTGTCCTCCATTTTAAAATGATTGCTGTGCTATTTGGCTCCTCTGCAGAGAGGTCAAAGGTCAGCGGCACATGGAGCAGGAGGGGATTCAGTGTTTTGCTCAAGGGCACTTCAGAAGGATGAATACCAGGGATTGTTCTTTTAACGGCCAGTCTCCTACTCTGCCTCTGCACCATCAAGTTTATTTTAAAAAAACAATGAAAAAAAACCCCACTTCATTTGAAAATGAATGAAGGAAACCTCAGATATTTTCCTCAACTTGGTCTCCTGTCTGGGTTGTCATAGCTACTGACGCTAACGATGCCCCTTTGTGTTGCATAAAACGTTTCTACTCTCCAGATTATAGGCGACATGAGAGCCAGCATTAGCTTTTACCTTTCCGCTCAAAATGGTCCATATCTTTTCAGCATATCTTTTTTTTTTTTGTAAATGTATTTCTAGTCTCCTCAATCTTCTTTCCAAACTCGATAAAAGTGTCGTTAAATGTCGTCGCCATCCTTTTCAGCACTTTCTCAGACTCTCCATTTTCCACTTCCAAAAAAGCATCTAAGTATAGAAGAAACATTTGTGACGTGTCTTCTGTCGATTATTTGGACTGCATGTTCTTGTCTAAATTCAAGCGTTTCTCTTTTACTTCATTTCTCACGCGTTCTTTTTTTTCCATTTTTGGCTCTGAGACAGTGACACCTTGTCACTGCCAGATGTTCGTCATCTATTACCACTCCTAGATACTGCCTTTCATTGCACCATCCATTTAACAATTTCATGAAGTAAAGTTTTTTTTGTACTTTTTTTTTTTCTTATCCACACCTTTTCCTTTTTACACAATAACCCTGGTGAACACGCTTGTTTTCACTGTGATTTCACCTAGAATTACATGCTGTATCTTTGCAGCCAGAGCAATTAAAAAAGTTACCTGAGTAGAAACTGCAACTCCTTCCATGTCAACTACAAAAAAAAATGAGGCTACTTGAACAAAGTCACATTTGTCACATTAGTTTTGTATTTTTCAATTGCATGAGCATTACGCACTATTAACACACTATGTTCAGAAGTCTGATCGGAGGACCCCCCCCCCCCTCCTCTCCCCAAACTTTGGTTTTGGAGGGTCACTTCCCAAGCCGGAGGTCTAGAGTTAAGATTCAAGGGTTATACATTGGGTTGGCGAAGTTTCCAAAATTGGTGCGTTCATTGTTGTCCAGAAGAGGGCCGTAGGATCTGTGTCTGGAATGGAGAGGAAGAAAATAAGAGTGAGAAATGAAGTTGAGTGGAGAAAAAGGACAGGGAATCATTCCACTATATTCACTGACAAAGACAGAAGGTTTCAGTGTACTTTCGTAAGAAGAGTCCCTATGAAACCTGTTCACAGCGGGGATCAGTTTGTGGAAAAGAAATGTCCACAAAAGATTATTTTTTGGGGCTTTTTTCCCTTTATTTCAGAGTGACAGTGGCTAGACAGGAAAGGGATGGGGGATGACACGCAGCAAAGGGCTGCAGGTCGGGTTTGAACCTGGGCCTCAGCCCTCCATGGGGCGCACGCTCGTACCTGGTGAGCTAGATGGTGAACTCTGCTTTTAAAGGATTGGGCCAAAAGTCAGTGGCTAGGAGCAGGGACACGTTTGTATTTGCTGTTTTGCATTAAGTTCAATATGAATATAATCTACCTTTCCCCATACAGTGTAAGGACTTGAGTTTGAGTACATTCACAGCAGCATGTGAGTGCTTTGTAGGAGATGTGTTTGAGTTTGGACTCACCGGATCCTGTAGTAGTACAGCCCAACTAACACTAGGAGGACAATAACGATGAACGCACACATAATGACTGCAATACTTCCTGGAGAGAGAGAGAGAGAGAGACACACAATAAGTCTGATATATCCATTGTCTTTAATCCTCCCACCAACCTGCAAATTTTTGTTTTTCTGAGTCAAAATTTCAAATGACAAACCTTTTTATCAATGTTTTAGTTGTCTTTTCCCCCGAATTTTTGTTTTTTTTGCCCCAAAATTTTAAAGCTTTCCATATTTGTCACCTTTTTTTTTTACATTTGTCACACAAGTTTTTTTTATCAATTATTTGTATGCTAAATGTTATGAAATTGACAAAATACCCAATTCCAATGAAAGTAGTGAACTTTATTTAACTTGTGAGAAACGTTGCTGGGAACCATCCACATTATTTTTTTGGATAATTTGTTTGAAAGAAACCCAAATTTATGATTTTTAAAAATTTGACCCGAAGACAACAGGAGGGTTAAACAAAAAAAGTTTTATGCCTGCTTATTGCAGGAAGTGAAGCTCCGTCCAAGTTTTTCCAAGCACTAAAATTAACTAACCCTAACACTTCATAACGTAAACTCCAGCTTGCTTCATCAGTTCAATGGAAACGGTACATCACTTATTCACTACACATTACTCACTGAAAGAGTAATCGCATTACTTTACTAATTCCTCATCAGTAAAAGTAGTGCATTGCATTACTTTTGTTACTCTGCACAGCTCTGTCAAAAGCTGCCTTTTTTTTTAGTTTTCCTGGCCTTTAATTGACAGGAACAGGAGGGGGTGGGGGGGGGGGAGACGGACGGACTCAGGTAAATACAAGCTCCACAATAGCCCTATTAACTTCCATTGTAGCTTGTTTTGCACTGCCGACAGCAGCGGTCTTGCTTAATACTGGACAAATGTCAAAGATTGTTGTTCCCATCAGTCATTTAGACATAAAAACGTAAGGAAAATAGGTAGTTACCCCTTTACACCGAATAATCTGAGAGGCAGTCATGGGAAACTATGCAGGAAAGGGCAGGCACTTTCAAAAAATACCCGGCATGTGATTGGATGAACCATCTGTCTATTACGTCCGCCATTGTTGTTTTGAATGAACACAGTCGCAGACGTAAACTAGTGATGGCCAAATGAAGCTTTGTGAACCAGTGTCTTTATTTTCTGAGCCCACTAGATGGCGCTCTTGGTTTTAAGAGAAAGGCCTGAGGCATTGCAATTCAGTGTATTCTCAACCCTATGTGAGGAGAGAATAAAAAGACACGGGTTCATGAAGCTTCATTTGGCCATCACTACCATAAACCATGCCCATAGCGGCCAGGAGCTCCTCGCCAATTTTGTAATTGCCTGTGCACACACTGAGGGTGTAAATAAGGTGTGGTTTTTCAGGAGTTTTATGAGGTTTTAAGTGTTGTCACCTTCTAAACACGCCTTGGTCCGACCCATACAGTATGTGGCTGGTCTCAACTGTGTTATACTTTTGAGTGTGTGTCAGGTATAATGTGACGGCCACTTTGCCTCCCAATGGCCTTAAGATTCCTTTTCCAACAGCCCATGCTGACCTTTGAGCTTATGTATTAATTAGTAATCTCCTCGTAGGAAATTGGACCAAGTACATGGCTGAAGGTCCATTTGTACATCAATATTCAAGTTGTCATGGAACAAAGCTGGCTGATGTTTGAACTCATTTGGCAATAGGTGGGCAGAGTAGTCAGTGGTTAACCCTCCTGTTGTCCTCGGGTCAAATTGACCTGTTTTCCTATATCAATGTTCTTTTTAATTCCCCAAAATAACATGATGGATTCCACACAACGCTCTTTGGGGTGATTTTGATGGGTAATATTGGAGTGTCTTATTCAATTTTATAGCGTTTGGAGAAAACAAATTAAAGTGGTTTTGAAATAGTATTGAGTAAAAGTTGACTTATTAGGTATAATTTCCTAAAAATTAGGTTTATTAACCATACATTCCAAAAATAACTGAAAACTAAAGTTAATAAGTTAATGTTACGTAGTGTTAAACGTCCAAAAAAAGTGACAACATTGATAAAAATCGCCAACAAAGTTGATTTTCAATAATGACGGGAAGACAACATGAGGGTTAAACAGAGTTGTGAATCATAGAACTGGCAGAGAGCCTTTTCTCATCAAACATGTTCGCTATCACTCATTCAACTAGTAAAGACTCTGCTGTAAGGTCAACAAGGAAATGCGAGAGTAAAGTGTTCACATATTAACCACAGATCGACAGAGTGCTAAAGGAGGTGAACGATAAGGTGGAACTAATAATCCTGATGCATAATCTCTGCATGTTTCCATATGAAAAATCAGAGATGTGTGATTACCCTAACTCCTTACCCTAATGCAACTTCTGTTGCTATATTCACATTGATTCATAGTTTAGAAAGCTGTTTTTGCAGTTATAGTGGCCTGTAAAAACTCCTGGACTATGATGGGTCCCAGCAATTCTTCTTTTATTCCAAGTCCTTTTAGTCCAGCAAGTCCTTTTAAACCATATGACAAGCTGGTTCATTAGTTCCTACCCAAATGAGCATTATATGAGCTCATACCTAAACCACCGAACGGCGGAAGTGGTTTTGAACTCCCGGTTTGTCTTTAACGTTGTGAAATGGTTGCAGTTGGGTTATGTTTAGGCAACTAAACTGCTTTAGTTAACCCTTGTGTTGTCCAAAACGGACAGATTTGACATTTTTGTCCCCTTTTCAGACTTTTCTTTTTAGTTTTCACTAACACCACCTTACTACCACTATAGTTTTACACTACTTTTTGGAATTCATGGTGAATAACCCTCATTTCTATAGAAGTACGCCTAATATTTGAGTTAAAAAAGCAGAAATTATGAATTATTTTGACTAATTGAGATCAGAGGAATGTACATATGAGTTTAGTCAGGAAGGAAAGTGATTTATTGTATTTGCAAAGAGTGTTGTAAGGAATCCAGTCCAATTTTGTGGTAATTTGGTTAAAAAGAAACTCATATTTCAGATATAGAAATTTTTTTAAAGGTGTCAAATTTGACCCGAGTACAACAGGCGGGTTAAGTTTAGAAAATGATCGTGTTAATTCAAATCAAACGTTACTTTACTTCAAGCATGTGATACTGAATGATCTAAAGTTCATCAAGTTAAAGGGACAGTTCACCTGGGTGAAAGTGAAAAATGCTTTTGTTTTGGGGCAAAAGCAAGATTGATATTTTGCCACATGGATGATTGCAATCAGATCCAAAAGATTATTAACTATTTGGCTAAATTTTTGCTGATATACTGTGGTGTGATGATATATATATATATATATATATATATATATATATATATATATATATATATATATATATATATATATATATATACAGTGGTGTGAAAAAGTGTTTGCCCCCTTCCTCATTTCCTGTTCCTTTGCATGTTTGTCACACTTAAGTGTTTCGGAACATCAAACCAATTTAAACAATAGTCAAGGACAACACAAGTAAACACAAAATGCAATTTGTAAATGAAGGTGTTTATTATTAAAGGTGAAAAAAAATCCAAACCATCATGGCCCTGTGTGAAAAAGTGATTGCCCCCCTTGTTAAAACATACTATAACTGTGGTTGTCCACACCTGAGTTCAATTTCTCTAGCCACACCCAGGCCTCATTATTGCCACACCTGTTCACAATCAAGGCATCACTTAAATAGGAGCTGCTTGACACAGTAAGGTCCACCAGAAGATCGTTAAAAGCTACACATCATGCCGAGACCCAAAGAAATTCAGGAACAATTGAGAAAGAAAGTAATTGAGATCTATCAGTCTGGAAAGGGTTATAAAGCCATTTCCAAAGCTTTGGGAATCCAGCGAACCACAGTGAGAGCCATTATCCACAAATGGCGAAGACATGGAACAGTGGTGAACCTTCCCAGGAGTGGCCGGCCGCCCAAAATTACCCCAAGAGCGCAGCGACGACTCATCCAAGAGGTCACAAAAGACCCCACAACAACGTCCAAAGAACTGCAGGCCTCACTTGCCTCAGTTAAGGTCAGCATTCATGCCTCCACCATCAGGAAAAGACTGGGCAAAAATGGCCTGCATGGCAGAGTTCCAAGGAGAAAACCACTGCTGAGCAAAAAGAACATCAAAGCTCGTCTCAATTTCTCCACAACACATTTGATGATCCCCAAGACTTTTGGGACAACATTCTGTGGACCGATGAGACAAAAGTGGAACTCTTTGGAAGGTGTGTGTCCAAGTATATCTGGCGTAGAAGGAACACTGCATTTCATAAAAAGAACATTATACCAACAGTAAAATATGGTGGTGGTAGTGTGATGGTCTGGGGCTGTTTTGCTGCTTCAGGACCTGGAAGACTTGCCGTGATAAAAGGAACTATGAATTCTGCTGTCTACCAAGAGATCCTGAAGGAGAATGTCCGACCATCTGTTTGTGTACTCAAGCTAAAACGAACTTGGGTTCTGCAGCAGGACAATGATCCTAAACACACCAGCAAGTCCACCACCGAATGGCTGAAGAAAAACAAAATGAAGACTTTGGAGTGGCCTAGCCAAAGTCCGGACCTGAATCCTATTGAGATGTTGTGGTATGACCTTAAAAATTCCGTTCATGCTCGAAAACCCTCTAATGTAAGTGAATTAGGACAATTCTGCAAAGATGAGTGGGCCAAAATTCCTCCAGGACGCTGTAAAAGCCTCATTGCACATTATTGCAAACGCTTGGTTGCAGTTGTTGCTGCTAAGGGTGGCCCAACCAGTTATTAGGTTTAGGGGGCAATCACTTTTTCACACAGGGCCATGATGGTTTGGATTTTTTTTCACCTTTAATAATAAACACCTTCATTTACAAATTGCATTTTGTGTTTACTTGTGTTGTCCTTGACTATTGTTTAAATTGGTTTGATGTTCCGAAACACTTAAGTGTGACAAACATGCAAAGGAACAGGAAATGAGGAAGGGGGCAAACACTTTTTCACACCACTGTATGTATATATATATATATATATATATATATATATATATATATATATATATATATATATATATATATATATATATATATATATATATATATATATATAGCATAAAACTGAGTTGCATATCAAACTTGGCTTCCATTGCTGCCTAGAGGCTGCCTAGAGCCTCTAGATATCTTTTTATGGTGCATACAATACTAACCTACTACAATATTTGTTGACATATTCATATATTTACACATCATGTTTTAATTAGTTGGAATGTGGCACCGTGAATATGTGGATGGCTACCTTACCTATAGGCCAGTAAGCCATCAATGTTGTGTACATTACAAAAAAATGCTAATCTTACTAATAATATGTTTGATTCACATAAACGTATATTGTCAGAGATATTTAAATTTTTTAGCTACCAAACTATAATTTGATAATAGAAATCCCAGACCCCTTGTTGAAGATCTCTGAACCAGAGTGTAAAATAAAGATTGAATGAGTATATAAATTGATGTGTATTAACCTGTCGCACAGGATCATTTTTTTTTTTATATTCTGTTTGTGAGATGTAAAAAAACCAACAAAGAAGTTTGTGTCGCTGCGTACCTGAGCTCAGAGCCTTGGACTCGTGTCCTTCCTGTAGTGTGGTGGTACTCGTGCTGTGGCTGGTTATGCGGGTGCTAGACGCCTTGGGGTCCGTTGTTATAGATGGGGAAGAAGATGAAGCGGACATGGTAAAGGTTTGTGTTTCAGAAGTTGCCGTTTCTGGGGTGGTGTTTTTCTCAGTGGTAGCTGAAGTTGGGGTGGCAGCTGTATCATTGGTGGACGGAGCTGCACTGGTGGAATTTATAGTTGTCACTGTAGCTGGATCATTGGTGGACGGAGCTGCACTGGTGGAATTTATAGTTGTCACTGTAGCTGGATCATTGGTGGACGGAGCTGCACTGGTGGAATTTATAGTTGTCACTGTAGCTGGATCATTGGTGGACGGAGCTGCACTGGTGGAATTTACACTGGTAGGTGCAGTTGTCACTGTAGGTGTGTTGGTGGTGGAGGGAGATGTATCGGTGGAATTCAGATTGCTGCTAGTTGCAGGTGGAGTAGTTGATTTCACAGTTATAGGCTGGGAGGTGATGTTGGTCATGGAGTTCCCTGTAGTTGCTTGAGGGAGAGCTGTTGTTGAGGGAGTTGACGAAGATTGTGCACTGCACAAGAGTAGACCTGCAATTTAAAAGATGTTCTTTTAGAAGCACACACCTGCAGCAGTGGGTTACACATATTAGAGCATGTAACAGTGATTATTTTTGTTGTTATGGTCCCCATAGTCTGGACCTACCAGTATGTATGTGTATATACCAGTATATACATTTCCAGTATAATTGACCCTCACCTTCCGCTCTCTGTGTGTTGCTGTTCTCAAACTCTGTTCACATCGGGAAACAACAATAAACCTCGAGCTAGCCAGCTATATGCTAAAAATGGCAATGAAGAAATAATTTGGATGGTGCATTAGGGCAAGCTGCTTGGCTCTTTCGGGGAATGATTGTAAAGATTTACAAAGAATAAGTTTAAGGTATTTATTATCTATTGGTAGGGATTGCTTTGGACAAAGTACACGCAGTGATTACGTTATCCAGCTAATTAAAATAGCTCATGTTACTGTATTGTGTGAATAGTTAACTTCAATTAATGAGCGGATGTGAAGCTAGCTTGATTCAAGGCAAGAACAAACCAGGTTAGCATAGCAACCGGTTGGCGGGATGTGAAACCTGCAGCCTTTCCAAAGGTTATTAAAATTAATGCCTAGGGTTTTGGAATAAAACCTTAAGCAATTACACATAGGTGTAATGTTCTAACCCATTCTCAATCCCAACTCTGACAACAAATACTGACGCTTGGTCTTGAAGTTTGAAACCCCACCCACAAACTTTCCCTTACCCTACCTAAGTGGTTTTACCCTGCATGTTGAAAAATTATGCCAAATCAAAATCGAGGCAAAGGGTTTAGACCATGCACATTGAAAATATTGCCAAAGGGGTACCCAGAGTGTCAAATATTGCAGCAGATGGGATTAGACTGGAATTAGTTGAAAGCCCCCTGCTTCTGATTGAGTTCTTTTGAAAAGACTTTGCTATTTAGGCTTTTATTTAGTCAAGGGTTTTAATGGCTATCTGATATTATGTACCTATGTTTTCCTCTGTATTTTTCTGTATTATCTCCCATATAAATCAACTTTACTTACTTAAAGGAGACTTTTTGCGTCGGTAACTAACGCCAAAGGCATCTGACCTAGTGTTGGATTCTGACGTGCTGGGAGTGAGACTGTGTTGATGTTCCGGTTTCCAAATACTTTTGAACATGTAGTATACATACAGTTTAATCATGTAACAGTACTTGGATAAAACTCAACATACTATACATTTTTTTTACTATCTTTTTTATTGTAAATAAATCCTATGAAAAGACAAAATCTGATCTCGTTGGGATTAATACTCACTAGAAGACTAAATGTGTATTAATCCACTGCTGAAAATAGTTCCCAACAAAGGCACTAGTTCCGTTTAAATACTGCATGTTGAAAACTACAGTGACCAGCAGTTGTAGGTTAAATATCTAACTATATATTTCTAAACTGTAGAGATTATTTTAATAGATCTTGGCTGGCTGCAACATACAAAGTGAGTAGTCAGAAAGTACAGAGAGATCAGATATGACTACTCTGGTGTTTTGAAGTCTTTTAGAGAGCTCAGAGAGAGACACAAAACAAATCTACTGGAAATTACTGTGAGGAAGTCAGAAATAAATTGAACTGATTACACGTTATCCTGTGACATAGGACTTTCATTAACACCTACAGGCTTCAAAACAGCACAGTGTTTTCAGGGTGGAAGATTCCACTGTACTTTTTCAACATTTTGGAGCTCAGCACCAAACGTTACACAACAAAGAAGCAATTGGTTGTGTAATGTCAACCGTGTTACACGGATAATTCACGGCCAGTGAAAAAAACCGAAGCTTCTACTTCGTCTTTAAAGATGCTGTAACCTAAAATGTGAAAGCGTGTCTTAGGTTGTAAACAGGAAACTGTCTCACCCAACCTGCAACTTTAATGCAATTTGGAGTCATTTTGAACAATTCCAAGAGTTTAGAGCTACATCATATAGCAAGAGGTACAATTTTTTTTGCAATGGTAGCCTGAATATTAATCAGAATTCACACACTAGTAGAGGTGGCTTGTCAACCTTCAACGTCTGCATTCCATCCATGCATTTTAGTACTATGTATTTACTCAGGTACTGTACTTAAGTACAAATTTCAGGTACTTGCACTTTACCTGAGTCTTTTTTTTCATGCCACTTTCCACTCACTACATTTAAGAGAGAAACATTGTACTTTATACTCCACTACATTAATCTGACAGCATTTGCTACTGGTTACTTTATAAATTAAGATTTTTGCCCACAAAACATATGTACAACATAATGGCCTACTTATACAGCTGAAATGATAAGAAGATTAAACACTTGGCTGATTGACAGAGCTGATATGATCGTTTCGTGAGGATTTTTCTGCATACATGTACTTTTAATAAGTACTGTACATTTTCCTCACAATACTTACATACTTTTATCTAAGTACTATTTTCAATTCAAGCATTAGTACTTTACTTAAGTAAAGGATCTGAATACTTCTTCCACCACTGCGCTTCACATTCTGACTTGCTCAAGACAGTGACACATCTTCCACATAGAAATACAAAGAGACAATTTGGACTTTAAGGCGATTCAACACATCAAGTAGCATGCATTGGTGTCAGAGTCCACTTACATGTTATCAGGGTTTGCTGGCTGAGCCTCATCATTGTGTTCTGTGTCTACCTCCCAACCCTTGTGTGGCTGCAGCTCTGTGCTCCCTGTGGCCCGCTGTAGTGTGTGTGGCTGCGGAAGTGACTGATTATAAGAGCCTGGGGGCGAGGCTACAAGATGACAGAGTCACTCTGATACCAGGATCAAGCCGCCCCATGGAGGTTTTCAATGATTATTAATAAACCGTAGACCACAGGAAGTTGAATTATAGGTAACAACCTGTACTGGTTATATTCTTAAAAGAGCTTGAGGTAAATTCTGTGATGTAGACTTAGAGTACCAGTGAGCCTATTGTATGTGATAGTATACAATAAGGTACCACTAATATTCGTGTGTGTATTCTTTTCCTTGGCCAAAAGGATTAATGAAGAGAAGTCTAAGTATGTGCTTATAATGAACTATTATACTACTAGTGAGTACAAGGTGTTCTCCACCTTTCCCCACTCGCTCACAACTCTAATATTTCCAAGACATCCCTGTTGTAGAATCTCAAATGATGTCCCCAAAAGAAAATGTTTTCAAAATCTTTTGTATGTCAAAAGACACATTTATCTCATTGTTCATCTTAAAAAAAAAAACAATTGCACCATCTAGTGGTCTGAAAAGCAAATGAATTGAAAATCAACACTTGTTGACGCTTTTATCAATGTTTTTAACTTTTTTTTAACACTTTTTTTCAATGTTTGTCACTTTTTTGACGTTTAACACTAACTTAACTATAGTTTTACAGTTATTTTTGGAATTTGTGTTCAATAAACCTAATTTATAGGAAATTATACCTAATGAAAAGTAGAAATTAGGAATTATTTAGACTAAAATTAAAGGAATGGATGTTGATGGATAATCCCAGACTGGAATGTGTCAACTTTTACTCTCAATACTATTTCAAAAACACTTCAATTTATTTATATTGTTTTTTGCAAATGCTATGAATTGAATAAGAAACCACAAAATTAATGAAAATAGAGATTTGTACTATCCAAAGAGTGTTGGGTGGCATCAGTCATGTTATGTAAAAAGAACATTGATATAGGAAAACGGGTCAATTTGACCTGAGGACAACATTAGGGTTAAAAGATCAATCTGTATCAATCTTCCATGAACAATATCGCAACATTATGCTGTATCAATTTCCCCCCCACCACTAACCTCAGCTGTGCATGTGCTAATGCACCAGCGTTAGCATGCTAAAATGCTAAACTAAGATGATAAACATGTGCCAAATATTATCTGCATGTTAACAACATTGCTGTTAGCGTGTCAACGTGGTAGCATTTAGCTCCAATAATCCCCTGGGGGGGGGGTCCAGGGGCATGGTCCGCCTAAGACATTTCTTTTTCATTTGTAGCAATTATATAGACACCTTTTTAAGCCAATTGCCATTATATTTCTAAAACTCTGTTCCTTGGCATGTTTTTACCAAATGATGTACAAAGTCATAACCTTCGTACACAATAAAAGAAATCTTTGAGTCACATAACATGGCTAGGGTAAGGATTTGGCATAAGCAGTATTACTGAACTTGAAACCCATTTTTGTGAACTATGCTGCTGTACAGTTCAAATAATGAAAGATCTGCTACATTTGAGTCCATCCCATAATTATTTGGGCTGCTCTAAGTGCAAATCAAGGATCCCCAACAATGCCAAGCAAATGTGGTCTTCAATACTCTGAATGAGGCCAACAGAAGAACATTTACTTAATTATTTTAGATTTATTTAGGTAATGCTTTATATTGAAAGGATCGCTTGTTAACATTAATATCATCCAATACAAGGGCATATTGTTCTTGGGGCATTAGCGTATAAAGTTTGAGTGTTACTACACCCTGAGTGAGACCAAGTGAGTCCAGAAAAGCTGAGTCATTGTGGCATATACATTTTAAGGTTAATGTTGAGTTCTGTGACTGTCGATGGAAACTAAATAGTGTGAAACACCGGAGAGAAACTAATTCAGAAGGCAGGTTCAAGCTAATGAGCTGTCTCATTGTACTGGTCAGGTTTTTTTTTTTTTTGCTGAATTCAAAGTTGAGGGATCGGGGTGTGGTGGAGTCTAGACCGGCGGTGGAAATCAACAGAAAAACATGGCAGAGCATAGAGAAACTGGATGGCGAGCCAAGCCCACTTGATGTAAAGCCTGGTTGTAGCCAGGAGGTTGCAACCTAGAGACCTTACAGCGGAGAAACTTGATCTATTACCCCCTTGGCCGAGGGGCCAGGTAGAACCTGGTGCACACTTGATTGCCTTGAAGGAGGACAAATACCCTTTTTTTGCGCTTGAGGAATTGAGAAAGGTATTTTTAGCAGACCCGGGTCTAATTTAATTTGATTGAACTGGACTGACACACAGAAAAAGGTTGCCCACCAAAGTGATCTTGACACATTGGCTTCAATGGCTTTCAATAATATCCATTAGTGTTTCCTGAAAGTTGTCCTTTTAAAGCAGATTTCAGGACCTAGCACCAAAAGATGGAAGAGAACTGATCGTGTCATGGTGAGCTGGAATTAAAGATGCATTCTTCTATCATCGAGAAAGTTTGTCAGAAAGTTTAACTAAACAGTGTAAAAACCTCCCACAGACAAAAAGATCACAAAGGATCTCTGAAGATACCTTGGCTCGCAGCTAGAACAGTTTTATCGACACACAACGTTGTTGTCTAACATTGATCTTTCTCTGGATGCTTTTTTTTCCCAATACACCTGTCACCCAATAGAAGATAAGATGCTTTTTTTGTGTGTTCCTTTCCTTTCAAAATGTGCCAGCATTAGCACCGCAGAGAGTATTTCTGCCTCCCTACAATTGATCGTAAAAATGTCCCCAAAAAAACACTGGTAATGACATTGTTTTGTCTCACTGCCTAGTCAATCAACACAAATACGGACACTATTTGCAGTTTGACTTGCAATGACTGCTCTTTAGCTTCTCAGGCACGTCATTCTACAGTGTAGAGGCCCTGTTTTTAACTGCCCTGTCTCTATATTCTATACAGGAGGAAGAATAACCTTAACCCTTGTGTCAAATTTGACATGTTTTTTATATCCGAAACATTGAATGTTGGAATAGGCGCTGAAAATGTCCGAAAAAAGTGAAAGAATTTCGAAAAAAGAGACAAAATGTTGGCAAAAGCATCAAGAAACAACAATAAAAACGTCAATGACATCGGAATAAAACCTCAAAAATGTTGGAAAAAGTGACAAACGCCGGAAAAAAATGACAAACATCTGAAAACGCTATATAAAGTGATAGTAAAAAGAGACCAAACCGTGAAAAAATATAAAAATGTTAAGACGGGACAACAAAAGAGTTGTTTTCATGGTCGACAGGAAGAGTCCACATGGCTAGTCCACACAGCATTCTGGGATGGGAGAGAAAAAGCTCCGGTTTATTGGCATTTTAAACCAATTATAATCGTCTATTTAATTATAAGCGCTATGTTTGATAAAACCCTGACTCAAAGGAGATATTACAACATTTAATTTCAGACATTTTACTATTTAAACATATATAACCTTTGGTAAACTCATTTCAAGTACCGAAACAACTCGTAAGTTAAGGTTTCAAGGAATTTCCACAAGCCAACATCAGCGTTTCAGCTTTAGCCACACCAAATTATGAATTTACACATTGCTCTAAAAAAAATGTTTGTTCTGAACATTTTGATATGAAACACATGGGGAACAGGTTATATGCAAATACCTTAAATTTAAAAAGATATGTGAAAATGCCCTTTGACCTCAGAGGGTTAAGACCTCTGAGGGTTAATTTGATGCTCAAAGCGGTTGTTATTATTATTATTATTATTATTATGATTCAATTATCTAGCTGTGGCTTTTAAAATAACTACATGTAGTTCATATTGGAAGCCAGAAGAGAGCGGTGTAATCATTCTACAAGTGCGTGGATTTATGGTTTCTTCTCAATTCTGGAGAATGAAATCAATTCCTTCTAATAAATCCACATGAAATCCACAAAAAAGATAATTTCAAAGGTAAAGTGGGTAAAAAAAAAAAAACAACTCCTGAAATCCAAGCCATGCTGACATTTGTGCATGTGTGTTTATGTGTGAAATATTAATATGCAATGATTGCATTTTGAGATTAAAACCCTACTGTATTGGTCTCTATAATATTAGCCCGAATGAGGGAATAAATTGGTCTATATATTAAAAATACTAAACCTTTTTATTACAGTGGAAACACATGCATGACCTCAAATATATCAATATTGGCCAATTATGGAGTGTATTTAAATGTTTCATCATTATGTTTGTGGATGTGGCCTGCCAGCATCATAGAAGAAAAGTTTTTGCATAACTAATCAGAAACAATGGTTTGGAAAAGAAGTAATATTCCCACAGAATGTATTTTATCAACATAAAACACATTTTTACTGAATGTATCCGCAAAGTCTCAAAATATTAATAAAATAAAATGTGTTATGAATCTTCACTGAAGGGTAATTCATGTAATTACCATGATAACAATCTTAATCTTATCGGTTTCCCTAATTAATATTTTTAGTTACCTATTGTTTTTTGTAAGGCTGGCACTGTGGGCCCACAATCTAGACCACTGAGCACTTTTTTTTGCAAATATATTTCTTTACTTTTTGGCAAAATGGTACCATAAAAAGTAGGACTGGGCAATATACATCATCAAAACAATATAAGAAAGTCTTTTATGTATATTCGTCTGTGCCGTTTCTATCGCAATGTTCAATAAGAAGCGGCTAAACTGCATTTGCAGCAATATTAACGTCATTTGGAAAACACAATATGCTTATATAATATCCTTGCACGTTACTGTGATTTTGCACTAAAGTTCTCGATAAAATGCGAAAAATTACTCTTCTATACTCATTTATCAAGTATTTCACACAGTAAAGTGTAAGTCACTGTGAATCTAAGCATGTGTATCATGTACACTCACCTATAGGATTATTAGGACCACCATACTAATACTGTGTTTGACCCCCTTTCACCTTCAGAACTGCCTTACTTCTACGTGGCATTGATCCAACAAGGTGCTGAAAGCATTCTTTAGAAATGTCGGCCCATATTGATAGGATAGCATCTTGCAGTTGATGGAGATTTGTGGGATGCACATCCAGGGCACGAAGCTCCCGTTCCGCCACATGCCAATTTTGGTGAGCTCTTGCAGATTGTAGCGTCTTTTTCCTATTTGTAGTGGAGATGAGTGGTACCCGGGGTCTTCTGCTGTTGTAGCCCATCCGCCTCAAGGTTGTGCGTTGTAACGAGTGGTTATTTCAGTCAAAGTTGCTCTTCTATCAGCTTGAATCAGTCGGCCCATTCTCCTCTGACCTCTAGCATCAACAAGGCATTCCCCCCCCCCAGGACTGCTGCATACTGGATGTTTTTCCCCTTTCACACCATTCTTTGTAAACCCTAGAAATGGTTGTGGGTGTAAATCCCAGTAACTGAGCAGATTGTGAAATACTCAGACCGGCCCGTCTGGCACCAACAACCATGCCACGCTGAATGTGCAAAATTGATGTGAATGTTGTCTGATGGCTGGTCTGGGAGGATGTGTGATGACCGGGTGGAGGAGACTCAGAGTGGAGGGGGTTCCGTCTCAGAAGCATTTTTCGCCCAAATAGTTTCCAGACCCCCGGACGGTAGCTAGAGGAGACATGAGAGAGATGTGCAGCAGGAAGGGAAGAGGGGGAAGATGGATGAAGGAGAGGGAAAGGGAGGGTGGGTCAAGCAATCAGAGACACGAGCCTGGCTGCGCAGCACAGTCTATGTAGGTTTGTCTGGTGATTAGAGATGTGGTTTAGGCGTGGCCTTGCTCCCGAACCTTAGTTAACAAATTAACTCCATTTGGAGTTCAGGGGATGGTCTGGACCAGGACCACACCCCTAAATGCATTGAAGCAACTGCCATGTGATTGGTTGATTAGATAATTGCATTAATGAGAAATTGAAAAGGTGTTCCTAATAATCCTTTAGGTGAGTGTATATACAAGGGTGTCACGATTTTGATTTTAATTCACAATCTTGAATATGAATGTGTAACAAGACCTACACTTCTCTAATATTTGAGAAATAGCTTTCTGTATATTACATTGATACTCATATATTGTACAATATAGGATTAGAAACATTGTTGCATTGACATTTCAAAAGCGCAGAGAAGCAGCGGGTGGAGGTTAGTGTTCCTTTAACACAGATTGACACAGGCGGCCATCATTCCACCCTTTTTAAGAACTTGTTTTGCTTTATGCAGCACAGGAGGCGTGTTGCTGTTACAAAAAAAACAAAGAGGGTAAAACATTAAAGGGATTTTTCAGGTGCCACTTCATCAATGGAATAATGGGGGTAATTATCCCCGGAGTGGAGAAAGCTCTGCAATTCAAATGGACTGCATGATTGAGGCTGGAGTTTAGCCACCACTAGATTAAGTCCAGAATGTGTGTGTGTGTGTGTGTGTGTGTGTGTGTGTGTGTATGTACTTACACAAAAGAGTCGGACAGAATAAACATGTCTTGCTATACGTGTAGCCTGAAAATGGCCCTAGAGGAAATGTCACAGGGCATTTTAAATCAAAATATATGACAGGGAATCTCATGAGAACATTTTAATTATCTAAAATATGGCATTATCTGACTGCAAACTTGACATTTTTGATCTGACAGCGGTGCCAGAGGAAGCTCATGGAGTGTAAAAGATTCATCCTCTGGGGGACAGGGTTATCAACGGCAAATTTCACTGAAAATCTAGCTATTTAATTTTCGAGATAGTGTCATGGAGTAGTGTTATGTAAGGAAACGTGAATTTTATTTGTATTTTTAAAGGCCAGTTATTTCATGGATCAGGATACTATGCATCCTGATAAAGTTCCCTTGGTCCTTTGGAAGTAGAATAACCCCCCCTAGAGATGGGCATGGGTTTCTTTCAGCCTAATAGCTGGTTTGATTTGCATTGAGAGATTATTTCATGGAAAGTTCCCCATGCCTAGCTCTATGTATGGTGAAGGGTATGTGATGATGTGGGGGGGGAGTTATTCTAATTTCAAAGCCCAAGGGAACTTTATCAGGATGCATAGTATCTTGGATCCATGAAATAATTGGCCTTTAAAAATGAAAAAAAAAATGCCTGCCTGCCTCTATGAGAATTTAACATAGAGGTGTTTATATTCATGCCCTTTGTATTTTAAGGAAGAAGATTTATTTATTCAGGATACATAATTAATTTACAAACTAAGATGATTTTTTTTTTTTTTTTATTCCTCTTTTTAGTCAATTTAAGCAGGGGTTCCTATACTCATGAGTAGCACTGTGTCCAGTTGACGGCTAACACATTATCTGAACCACAATTTTAAATAAAGGAAAATAAACTAAAACTGACAATTTTGGGATAACACTGTACCTTAAGACTGAAAGGCAGTGCTAATGGAGGAAATAATGTGCTCTTTGTGTAGCTTGTTGGACTTTTATGCGAGAGACTTTGAGAGGGAGTTTGTGTCCCATCAAAGACCTGCAATTAAAGTGGGCTTGTTTATCTGCCATGACAATCACGGTAGCATGGCTGAAAACATCTTGCAAATTGGGTTTCGGTTTTTCAAAAATCATGTTGGGCTCCCACTGTACGCCAGTTTGTTAGGCTTCTATGAGGCCTTCCTCATTTCAGAAGAAGAGGGAAATACTTGTTAGAAAACAATAGGATCAAAACATGTCAACTGAAAAGGAACCATCCCACTAACAATGATTTTATTATATATACCACCTTCTCATTCAATGTGTTTCCTTTATTTTTATGACTATTTACATTGTAAATTATCACTGAAGGATTATTCACCAAGTGAAGGAGTTTAAGTACCAAGTGAAAGGAGCCAGTTGAGGTGGTTCGGGCATCTGGTGAGGACGCCTCCTGGGGGCCTCCCTAGGGAGGTGTTCCAGGCACGTCCAGCTGGGAGGAGGCCTCGGGGAAGACCCAGGACTAGGTGGAGATTATATCTCCAACCTGGCCTGGGAACGCCTCGGGATCCCCCAGTCGGAGCTGGTTGATGTGGCTCGGGAAAGGGAAGTTTGGGTGCTGCCCCCGAGACCCGATACCGGATAAGCGGATGAAGATCGATGGATTATCACAGAAGGCATCCAAACTATGAATGAACACGTATGGAATTACTGTACTAATGTACTTAACAAAAAAGTGTGAAATAACTGAAAACATGTCTTATATTCTAATTTCTTCAAAGTACCCCCCCCTTTGCTTTTTAGATGGTGCTGCAAACCCTTGGTGTTCTCTCAATGAGCTTCATGAGGTAGTCACCTGAAATGGTTTTCACGTCACAGGTTTGCCTTGTCAGGGTTAATTAGTGGAATTTCTTGCCTTGTTAATGGAGTTGGGACCATCAGTTGTGTTGTGCAGAAGTCAGGTTGATACACAGCCGACAGCCTATTGGACGACTGGTAGAATTCATATTATGGCAAAAACCAATCAGCTAAGTAAAGAGAAATGAGCGGCCGTCATTACTTTAAGAAATGACGGTCAGTCGGTCCGGAAAATTGCGAAAACTTTGAATGTGTCCCCAAGTGCAGTCGCAAAAACCATCAAGCGCTACAACGAAACTGGCTCACATGAGGACCCCCCAGGAAAGGAAGACCAAGAGTCACCTCTGCTGCTGAGGATAAGTTAATCTGAGTCACCAGCTCCTGAAACATAAACCATCCTGACATTTGTGCATGTGTGAAATATTAATTTGCAATATGTTATCTGGCCAACGCAGCTCCTGATTGTATGCATTGGATCTTTTCGGATATGAATCATGTCATGTGCTTTTTATTATGCACAACCATTTCCCGCTGTAAAACCGTTCCCTCAATAGTTTTCTCCTATTTAATTACCATCACCTGATTTACAATCTCCTTGACACCAAGGTAACGAAACATCACATGTTGACAGAAGTTACTTTAAAGAAAGTCAAGCTAGATATTAAAAACAAGATGGGAAATAAATTACATTTCCAGTCGCTATGCATATGAAATCCAATGGCGACAGGTCAGACAGATCAGCTGTGCAGGTCTGCCTCACTGTAAGTGATTTGGCACATTGTACAGCTGCTACCTGATGCAGGTGTCCCACCTCGGTACATCTTAAAAAAGAACCCGACAATATAGTTGCTCTTTACAGTGTACAGACGAGTCAGATTGTCCCCATATACTCTCTGTTCCAGTCTCGGGAATCGCCCAAAACGTAATGAGCCTGTGACCTTTATACAGCATCATATTGCACAGATGGTCTACTGCTAAGTAATAATCCACACAGCCTTGCCAGATTGCATGATTTGCATTTATAGTGACGAGACGAATGTGTCGATTGATGCGGGGCTGGTTGTGGCAGCAGCCGACGCCTGGACACAGTCCGACGCCTTTTGGTCTCGCTAGGCGAGCTGAGAACAGACAACTTATCCTCTCTGTTTCACACATTGTTCTGATGAAGTCCCAAAGGCCGTCGTAAGGATCCGGGGTCGACGGCACTGATCCATCACTAGCTGCTGGGAGAAGAAGTCCTTATGAACGAGTGCAGGGACATTATTGAAGGATTTGCTCTTTCTAACATGGCTAATGCATGATTAGTGGCACGGCAGATTATCTTAAAATCAGCTATAGCTGATTCTTTTTAAATAACCATTTATCAAATGACAGTGTGCAGTTCCCCTCGGCAGGTTCATTAGTTTGACAGCCATTGTGCTGATAACAATAATTTTTCTAATCTGTAGCTTTGCAATTATGTTTGAATATCATTATCTTTATCAGAGATATGTTACTTAAATATGGTCCTATTTTGGCATATCCCTCTAATCCAATCACCATTAATGAGTTACTTTTAATTGACGGAATTAGTTTTTTTTCCTTTCAAGACTGTAAGAATATTCTGTTCACACACACACACACACACACACACACACTTTGTGACTGCTATTGATCTTTTCATTTATGTCTTGGAGGGGAAAAAAAAAGAAATAAGTGAATTTCCCATAATGTTGAACTGATTGGTTGTGATAAATCAGAAACAGACACACACACACACACACACACACACACACACACACACACACACACACACACACACAACTCAGTTATTTGATGTTTTCTCACACAGCTCATAATGACTTTTGACTTGAAGTGTGGTTCCTGATACCTTGATGTAGCAGTGCTTTGCTCTTTAAAAATAACAGAGAGTAGCATCCTGTAATTGACCAATCACAATCAAAGTATTCAACATGGCCGTGTGATAAGCACACAAGGTTGCTTTGTCCAATCCATAGCATGCCCAGGTAATAGGATCTTAACAAGTAGCCCAGGGTGCTGGTCCAGCTGGCACTCCATATGACATATCTCCATTTGTGCAGTTATAGGTCTTGAGCATGTGTGTGTGTGTATTTCAGGCCTGTGTGTAGTGATTACTAACAAAAAGTGTCAATTGTAATTCAATCAATGAACTAAATTAAATTGAAATGAATTAAATGTGAGCATAATTGTTGGATGTAATGAGGGAGGTCAAACTTTCATTAGGGTGAGTGGGATCAATAACAGCAAGCCATGGAAAAAAGACAAAGAGATATACAAGAGATATCAAACACTGATAACACAATGTAACTAATTTATGAGGGACAGGCTTTATAGCCCATACCATGGGCCGCATGTGAATGTTTTTAAAAGGTTAGGGGTCTGAAACGGTTGGTAATAAAAAAAAATAACCTTTTAATCGATTCACTTTGAACTTTCAAGCAACAAACATTCAAGTTAAGTGTTTTTCTGGTCAGCTTTTGCACCAATTTGGGTACCGTTACTGAATTCGGGTATCTTTTTTTTTTTTTTTTCGCTCTTTTTCCTCGTATATTTTTCAAATATTTCTTAATTTCATGTTTTTGTAATTTCTTTTCTGTGGACATTCAACACCCTAATTATTTATTGATCAATCAAACATGTATTTCAACTTAGAAAACTTTAAACTTCATAATGTATTGTATTTATAACATGATGGCTAGGTCCGGATTGACTTTTGGTCCGGGTGCAGTCCATGGTCTGGACTTTGAGAACCCCTGACCTAATACAATCAGGATTTTCTCATGAAGCATTAGTGTTATGGAAAGTTGGAGAATGGCGGACCCAAAATACAGAGGCGGAAATTGAGGATAGTTTTGATGATTTAATAAAGACCCAAAAAAATGCACAAAACAAAAGGAGTCCTGGAAACAAGCAGGCAAAACACACACACACACACACACACACACACACACAGAAACGTAACGAGGTAACAAGAGGCAGGTGACACAAGGTGGAAACAGGTGGAAAACATCAGGAAATCACAAAAGCGGGAAAACACAGGAAGTAAAACTAGAGAAGACAGCACAGGAAACCAGACTACCAAAATAAGACAGGAAAACAGACTACCATAATAAGAGAAAACACCAAAATCATAACAATTGGTACATATCGCTACAAAAAGTAGCGCACTGTAATTGATAATTATTGCTGTATGCGTCATATGGACCACAGGGAGGTGGCCAGGGAGGATGGGTGGGTCATAAAACACAAGATTTCCGACCCAGTAAACGCTTGTTTGTCTCCAAGGAGTACTACTAACAACTTTTTTTCTAATCTTAACTAGTTGTTTTGAGAGTAACTTTTCATACATCCTATGTTGTGATTTTTCGTTCCCTGTCTCCTGTGTTCCTCTTGTGTGTTCATGCCTAAGTTTCCCGTTTTTATTTTGTAGTCTCTGATTCTGTGTCAGGTCTTGTTTTGCTTCCTGTCTGTATTTTCACTCCTTTGTGTCCTGCCCTGATGTGTGTTTCACCCGTTCATCAGCCCTCATGTCACCTACCCTCGCATTCCCAGGGTTTCTTCCTGTGAGTTTCTTCTTTGTGCTTTATGCTTCTCTTAGTTTTCAGTGTTCCCAGGTTCTAGGTTTGGGTTTGGGAGCCCTGTACCAGAGTTAGCTATACAGCTCATTTACATCTGTGGACCCTGGTGTTAGGACACCTTTTTATTTGCAAGCTGTTTTCTTTATTAAACCTTTTGAAATAGGGGATAAGGATGTGTTGGAACTCCCCTGCCTGTTAATGCCTGCCAGAAACACAACAGCTTGTGTCGGATTTAAGGAATTAGAAATTGATAGCATGGTGCCAGTGTCAGAAGATCTGCTTCTCACTAAAGTCCAAATAAATGTTTCTCCAGTCTGAATTTACCTATTATAATGTATCAATATTGTGTGCGCCAAGTATATGGAGACTGATGTCCAAAAATGTATGCAAACCGAAGTGCACTAACACTAGAGACAAAATACTACATGAACTTTGGTAGACATTACCCTCTGACCTCTAATTTAACCCTTGTATGGTATTCGGGTCAAACTGACCCATTTTCAAATTTTTACAAGAAAAATGTTAGTAAAAAAAAAAAGTAATGAAACAAAGATTATCTGTAGATTATTATCCTTTCTATAGCACTTTTCTTAACAAGGTTACAAGTTATTTCCAGAAAAAACAGCAGCTAAAACACAGAAAACAGAGGTATCATAAACCACAAAACAAGTGAGAAAATAAAAAAAATGTCACACACACACACAGTACTTTTATGTCTTGTTTTTAGTAAACTTTTAACATTTGAGAACCTTGGCTTCTTTTCTTGAATTCAGAGGGTTTCATAGCCAGACATGTTCATATTTCTCAAAGTGGAGAATTTCACAAAGGTATCGAGAGAATGTAAACTGGGGGCAGGCAGAGACTTTTCATACAGCCCCAGCAGGGTTATATTCCAAAGCTAAAATGACCCTTTTTTTTCAGGCTTTCATCTCATCCATCAGGCTTTCTTCACTACAGGCAGGGCCCCGTGAACAGCAGCTGGGCTCTCACTTAAAACTGGGAGAAAATAGCTCACATGGATGTTGAAACAGGGTGGGAGCTGGAAACTGAGTTTAGACAGAGTGCAGCTTTGAAGTAGAGGCCATCCATCCATCCATCCATCCATCCATCCATCCATCCATCCAAACTACTGCCACATCGTTCTATTCAGCCATCATTAAATTGGCCGATGATTCAGTCACTTTGTTCTTATTCCGCATAATAATCCTGATCATGTTCCTGTTATTGATGATTTTTTTACCCATTGGTTTAAAGCCTTATTTCTCACCATTAATGCAGCAAAACCAAAGAGATGGCAATAGATTTCAGAACAAATCCTACCGTCAGCAATTGATAATGTCACATCCATATTTAGGGACCGTCTTTAAAGAAATACTGACCTTTTGCGTACCTTGTTGTCGTGTGTAAGAGAGCAAACCAGCGCTTGTATTTCTTTCGTAAGCCTCAAAATGTTAACATTGATGGGACTCTGATGAGAAAGTTCTATTGTTTGGTTTCATGCAGGACTATCAGATTTAAAAACTCATTTATCACTGCTGCCATACAAGCACTTAATGGTTAATCCTTATTTTACTGTTGCATTTTGTAATGAATGTATGTGTCTGTTGCTGTATCACATATTGCCCCTCGGGGATAATAAGGACTACCTGTACCATGTAATCCCACCTGTGTGCTCCTGAATGTAAGACTGAACACAAAGCTTAGGCTGTGCCTCAAAAGATATACAAAGAAGTCTAACTAACCAACAAAAATCACATAGGCCTTTTTCAAAAACGTTGTAGGGTTTGATAATTCAGCACACGCTTATAACAACAGAGCCATACCAGCTTAATATCGGATAATGCAGCATCGGATATTATTAGGATGGCCTTGGTCATCTGCGGATATGATTGCTTGCAGCACGCTCAGCTGGGTTGGACCGTCTACGTTTTGACAGCTGCATGATGTCAAATAGCTTTCTGGGAAACAAGAACAAGCGACATGCTGCATGTCAAAAAGTACCCCCGACAACAATCATGGAAATAAGACCCAGGCAAACATTGGCACTCAAAAAAAGATTAAAGTTGTTTAGTTGTTTTCTCTGCACCTACACTACATGGCCAAGGTATGTGGGGACACAGGGCTGTTTTTATGGGGTTCCATTTGTGTCAAAATTGAGTTAAAATGCTTACTGTCAATGTCCGTCTGTCTACGTTGATTGCTCACATGAATCACATTTGTCTGTGTCAACTCAGCTTCTCGCTGTGACTTGGTGATGACTGTGTCATTGCACTCTGTCGTTGCTTTGTGTCGTTGTTGTGTGTCGTTGCACTCTGTCGCTTTGTGTCATTGTTGCATGTCTGCATTCTGTTGATGCTGTGTTGTTGCTTTGTGTCGCTGCATTGCTTTGTGTCATTGTTGTGTGTCATTGTTTTGTGTCGTTGCACTCTGTTGATGCTTTGTGTTGTTGCCCTCCGTCGATGCTTTGTGTTGTTGCCCTCTGTCACTGCTTTGTGTCGTTGCCTTGTGTCGTTGCCCTCTGTCAATACTTTGTGTCGTTGCCTTGTGTCGTTGCCCTCTGTCATTGCTTTGTGTTGTTGCTTTGTGTCAATGCTTTGTGTTGTGGCTGTGTGTCGTTGCTTTGTGTCGTTGCACTCTGTCAATGCTTTGTGTTGTTGTTGTGTGTCATTGCACTCTGTCGTTTTGTGTCGTTGCTTTGTTGTGTGTCTGCATTCTGTTGATGCTGTGTTGTTGCTTTGTGTCGTTGTTGTGTGTCATTGCTTTGTGTCGTTGCACTCTGTTGATTCTTTGTGTTGTTGCACTGTGTTGTTGCTTTGTGTCATTGCACTCTGTCGTTGCTGTGTGTTGTTGCTTTGTGACGTTGCACTCTATTGTTGCTGTGTATTGTTGCTTTGTGTCGTTGCTGTGTGTCGTTTTATGTTGTTGTGTCGTTGCTTTGGGTCGTTGTTGTGTTGTTGCTTTGTGTCGTTGCACTCTGTTGATACTTTGTGTTGTTGCACATTTTTGATGCTTTGTGTCGTTGCACTCGGTCGTTGCTTTGTGTCATTGTATTTGGTCGTTGTGTCTTTCACTCGGTCGTTGCTGTGTCGTTTCATTCGGTCATTACTATGTGATGTTTCAATGTGTTGCGATTGTCGTCTTGATGTGTTGACTTACTGATTTCCTGTATCAAGAAAATTGGCTAAAAGTAATCTAGGTTTATTTGAATGGGCTAATTATAAAATAATAACAGTATTGATAATAAATCTACTATCTTTATAATTATACTTTAAAATTAAATGGCATCTTGTGGCTACACTGCATTATATTGTACAGTAAACTTAGAAGTTGAGTAAAGACTCCTTAAGGCAACAATCATCAACGTGTATTAATTGTGATCTGGTAATGAGAGACAATAATAACTAATTTAGACTTTTGGGGGCTATTGTTATGCTACAATGGACATTATGTTGCCTTTTTGTGAAAACAATTGAACTATTTTGCTTTTAGATTTATTAATGCTATTATTATTTTATAATCAGCCCATTCAGATTACTTTTAACCAACTTTGGTGGCAAGCTGTTTGAAAATAATTTGCAATAATTGCTTTAGACGGGATAATAATGGAAGGCCCTGTTGCCATGGCTGCAGGGCCACGATGTGTGGAACGTTCCCCTTGTAGCTAGGAAATCTCGACTTGATAACAGCAAGTCGACACATCTATTGCGACAACCATAACATCACATTGAAATGACACATTAAAACAACACATAGCAATGACACATAGCAATAAAAGAGTGAAACAAGGCATAGTAATGACACAAAGCATTGACAGAGTCAGCATCGACACAGCCAAATGACAAGGAGGGCAACAGACAACTTGAGTTGAGTTGAGGTAGACAGACACTGACACATGAGCATTTTGGTACAAATGGAACCCCATAGATTTCAATGTTTTGGCCACTTAGTTTGACTGAAGGTAAATCTTCATTCTACACCATACAATAACATTTTAGACTTTGTGTGTTTCCAACTTTGTGGCTTGGATGTGTATTCTAGGCAACATGAGTATTATCAAAGGAGTTTACTGATTGGATGTTAAGTCTTTGACAACTGTAATTCTACGGCCAATAAAAGTAAATAAACTAAACCACATGAGTGTCATTATCCATCTAGATTTATTCCCAGTGAAGATGCACACCTGCTTGGGTTAGTACCGATAGTATGACCAGAAGCTCCCTAGCGATCCCTGTTTCTTCCACCACCTCCTTCCCTTTGTGAGCCACTGACATAGTGGGCAGTACAGGAATTAGCTAGTCAGCGGGATCACTATTGTGGTTTTTAGCCACAATAATAAGTCCATCTTCGCTTGTTGTGTTAGAGGCGAAAGCTGTGTGGAGGCAATGCCAGCCAACACTAACCCGCATTCGCCAGCAATCCCAAAATGCTTGTGATTTCATCAGCTGTGCAAAATAACAGGCCAGGTCTCATTCAACAAGCCGGGCAGGGAGTGGAAGGGGTAGCTCTAAAGCATCGGGTCAACTTTCAAAACATAAAAGTGCAGACTCCTTATCATATATTACATCATTAAGCTATTTTAACAACTAAAACACAGCCACAGATCTCTGATCTGTGTTGTTCATAACTAGACTAAATGGAATAAAATCTGTGTAGAGGACTTTCTTTCAAGGTAGAAGCAAATAAATCCAGGAAAAACAACAACAAAACTACAAAATCTGCGAGTCCGGGATGCAAAACACTGGCACAAAACGCAGCCTGGTGGAATTCTGGGATAAGTGTTGTTCAATATCTCAAGTACAGCACCTTTTTTAAAATAGCTCATACAGAAAGAAATGTGTGTGCAACAGGCTTTATTTTTGCATTTACATATTATCCCACATGACAGTAGATTGAATTTTTCAATGGAGGACGATCGGCCATGTCGTGTTTACATTCTCCACGACTTCTTGACTTACACAAACACTCTCATGTCCTCGCTTTCGCTCTACACTCCCTCGTTCTTACACACACACACATGAATATAAAACGGCAGAGATCCTCAGACAACACACCCAGACAGGCCCTAGCCAGATGACTATCATTACACTGTATCTTCTAAGTATTCCAACTCAATCAGAGGTTGATACAAAGGCCTTATCAGAGCTGACGAGCTGTCCTCTCGAGTCCCCTTCTTTCTTCTTCTGCTGATTGCAGCTATCAGCGTCTGTGTGGGCGAGATGCCGCCTGATAACTCCCCTTCGCAAATGAGCCCAATCTTCCATGAATATGCTGGGAGAGGTGATGTCCCCGGGAGCATAGCAAAACGCTGTCAAGTGTCAGCACTCGTAGGGGTGGAAAGTAAAATATAGTGTACTTTTTGTTTGAATGTCTGACATCATGTGTTAGGTGTTGTTATTCAGACCTATACTTTTAGGAATTTGGTGGTTAAAAAGGAACAATTCAGAATGAAATATGTTTACCTCAACAATTTTATTCAATTTTATTTATAGGATCAATTCATAAAAAAGTTATCTCAAGACACTTTACAGATAGAGTAGGTCTAGACCACACTCTATAATGTACAAAGACCCAACAATTTTAGTAATTCCCACAAAAGCAAGTATTTAGTGTGACAGTGGCGAGGAAAAACTACCTTTTAGGAAGAAACCTAGGCTTTTGGTAGGCGGTGTCTGACGGGGCCGGTTGGGGGTGTAATGAAGAGTTGTCACAATAAAAGATAACGAAACTATGAGTAGAAATAGTAGTTGTAGTAGTTCATGGCATAGCAGGGCGTTAGATGGCACAGCAGGACATAGCAGGGCATCGCAGAGCGCAGCAGGGTGTAACAGGGCATAGCAGGACGTGTAGCAGGACCACGTCAACAGCTGCAACCATGATTTTGGTCCCCCTTTAATCCGAGGGAACATGCTGGGGGTAAAGAACATAAAGATTCCAGGGAAGAACTCCCCAGAGCTAGGTTAGTAACAAGCATTTCTGGGACATGGATGCATACATACAGATAGAAAGAAAAGAGAGAGAGGATCATTGACTTTTTATTTTGGCCCATGTACCAATCACTAAAATGGAAGGGGGCGGGGTTTATGACCTGCATAGCAGCAAAAGGTTGTTTTAGGCGTGCAACAGAAAACTCAGATTGGACTGATAGTCTAGCTAGCTGTCCGGATGGATGACGTCCATGACGGTTGTGATTGGTTACCAATGAACCTGAGCACGTTTTGCTCCCATCCCAGAATGCTGTGTGGACTAGCCAGACCCTCCTCTGCAGCGCTGTGAAGGAAGGTCTGTCAAAGCAAGACTCCTTGCTGGCTGCCCCTTGCGCGCAACAAAAAAAATCAACGGTGACCTGTGTCTCCGACCCTGTGGAACGCCTTTCCTATTGTCATGTGGTCTCTGTCGATGCCTTTAAAAAGCAGCTAAAGACACGCCTATTAAACTGGCTTTTGTGTCATGTATGTAATTTAGCTTGTTTTTTTTAAATTTCTTTTTCATCCTTTTTAATTGTTTGACCTGTTTACTTATTTGTTCATCTTATTTTTATAAATTTAGTCTTTCTAAGCACTTTATGAATTTGTTCTGTAAAAGGTACAGTAAAATAAACTAGAACATTCCGCAAGAATTTTTGACAGTGTGCCTAAAACGTGGTGCACAACACGGGCTAAAAGTAAATCTGCTGGTTGACATGTCCTTAACCCTTGTGTTGTCTTCCCATCAACCATGAAAAAAAAAAACATTTTGGTCACTTTTTTTCAACATTATTATCGTTACTTTTTCAATGTTGTGGATGCTTTTTTTTGATCCATCCATCCATCTTCATCCGCTTATCCGGTATCGGGTTGCGGGGGGAGCAGCTCCAGTAGGGGACCCCAAACTTCCCTTTCCCTAACCACATCAACCAGCTCCGACTGGGGGATCCCGAGGCGTTCCAAGGCCAGGTTGGAGATATAATCTCTCCACCTAGTCCTGGGTCTTCCCCAAGGCCTCCTCCCAGCTGGACGTGCCTGGAACACCTCCCTAGGGAGGCGCCCAGGAGGCATCCTCACCAGATGCCCGAACCACCTCAACTGGCTCCTTTCGACGCAAAGGAGCAGCGGCTCTACTCCGAGCCCCTCTTGGATGACTGAGCTTCTCACCCTATCTCTAAGGGAGACGCTAGCCACCCTCCTGAGGAAACCCATTTTGGCCAGTTGTACCCTCGATCTCGTGCTCCATGGTCCCCTCACTCGCGAACAAGACCCCAAGGTACTTAAACTCCTTCACTTGGGGTAAGGACTCACTCCCTACCAGAAGAAAGCACTCCATCGGTTTCCTGCTGAGAACCATGGCCTCAGATTTAGAGGTGCTGATCCTCATCCCAGCCGCTTCACACTCGGCTGCGAACCGATCCAGTGAGTGCTGAAAGTCACAGACCGATGACGCCATCAGGACCACATCATCTGCAAAAAGCAGCGATGAGATCCCAAGCCCACCGAACTGCAACCCCTCCCCGACTACGCCTTTATATCCTGTCCATAAATATTATGAACAGGATTGGTGACAAAGCGCAGCCCTGGCGGAGGCCAACCCTCACCTGGAACGAGTCCGACTTACTGCCGAGAACCCGGACACAGCTCTCGCTTTGGTCATACAGAGATTGGATGGCCCTGAGAAGGGACCCCCTCACCCCATACTCCCGCAGCACCTCCCACAATTTCTCCCGGGGGACCCGGTCATACCTTCTCCAAATCCACAAAACACATGTAGACTGGTTGGGCATACTCCCAGGCCCCCTCCAAGATCCTTGCGAGTGAAGATCTGATCCGTTGTTCCACGGCCAGGACGGAATCCGCATTGTTCCTTTTTCAATCCGAGGTTTGACTATCGGCCGAACCCTCCTTTCCAGCACCTTGGAGGCTGAGAAGTGTGATACCCCTGTAATTGAGACACACCCTCTGGTCCCCCTTTTTGAAGAGGGGAACCACCACCCCGGTCTGCCACTCCTTAGGCACCGTTCCAGACTTCCACGCAATGTTAAAGAGGCGTGTCAACCAAGACATCCCCTCCACACCCAGAGCTTTCAGCATTTCTGGACGGATCTCATCAATCCCTGGGGCTTTGCCGCTGTGGAGTTGTTTGACTACCTCAGCGACTTCCACCAGGGAAATTGACGACAATCCCTCATCATCCTCCAGCTCTGCCTCTACCACAGAGGCCGTGTCAGCTGGATTTAGGAGTTCCTCAAAGTGCTCCTTCCACCGCTCTATTACCTCCCCAGTTGAGGTCAACAACGTCCCATCCTTACTGTTCACAGCTTGGATGATTCCTCGCTTCCCCCTCTTGAGGTGGCAAACGGTTTTCCAGAAGCACCTTGGTGCCGACCGAAAGTCCTTCTCCATGTCTTCTCCGAACTTCTCCCACACCCGCTGCTTTGCCTCTGTCACGGCAGAGGCTGCAGCCCTTCGGGCCCGTCGGTACCTTGCAACTGCCTCCGGAGTCCTCCGGGATAACATATCCCGGTAAGACTCCTTCTTCAGTCGGACTGGTTCCCTGACAACCGGTGTCCACCAGGGTGTTCGTGGGTTACCGCCCCTTGAGGCACCTAAGACCCTAAGACCACAGCTCGACGCCGCAGCTTCAGCAATGGAAACTTTGAACATTGTCCACTCAGGTTCAATGCCCCCAGCCTCCACAGGGATGCCCGAATAGCTCCACCGGAGGTGTGAGTTGAAAGTCTGTCGGACAGGGGCCTCCTCTGCCGCCCGGGTCTGGTCTGTCGAAGCCCCTGACCTTCGCTGCCACCCATACGGCAGCGCACCCGACCCCTTTGGTTCCTCCCACAGGTGGTGGGCCCATGGGCTGGAGGGAGAGGTGCCACGTAGCTTTTTCGGGCTGTGCCCGGCCGGGCTCCGTGGCAAACCCGGCCACCAGGTTCTCGCCGACGAGCCCGCCCGTCTGGGCCTGGCTCCAGACGGGGGCCCCGGACTTCCACCGGGCAGGGTCCCTCGATCCCTTCCTTGTTTTTCCATTAGGGTTTTTGAACCATTCTTTGTCATTCATGTCTTTGTCTGAGACCACTTTGCCATGGGAGACCCTACCAGGAGCACAAAGCTCCAGACAACAGGTTCATAGGGACACACAAACCTCTCCACCACGATAAGGCGATGGTTCCCCGGAGAGGGAACCATCACTTTTTTTGATGACTTTGGCAAAGCTTTTTGATATTTTTACTGTTGACATTTTCAGCATTTATTTTGACGGCCCATTTTTTGTGCAAAAAACAAAACTGAAAGGACAACATGAGGGTTAAAAGAGATGTCTTGTCTCCACCGTGGGATAGAGGGAAACGTAATTTCGATCTCTTTGTATGTCTTGACATGTGAAGAAATTGACAATAAAGCAGACTTTTGACTTTTTTTTGAGATGACAACATGGCCTACAGTAAAGAGTCTCCATGATAGGAGTATGTGAATGGCTATTTAAAATTTTTGAGAAACTCTATTCAAACTTTAAAATGTTCCACACCTTTCATACATTTAGGGTAGTATTCAATTTTCAAATCACATTAATACTTTTAAAATATTCAACCCTTCTGTGTGGCTTTGAAAAAAGCCCTTCTGATCTCATTGGTTGTGCTTTCAAAAGGTCAACAGCAACTAAGACAAAGTTGAAATAATTTCAGTGATTTGACATTTAAGGTAGTGCAAAGCGGCAAATCTGAGTGGTGCACGACACCAGGGATAGTACAGGATGTTCAGCAGGGTGTCATATCTCTCACAGTGTTAAAGATTAAGCGATAGGAGTTAGGTTTTGTTGAGCTAGAAGCTGGACTATGAAAGGTGCGCCAGAGCCTCGTCTCTGTGAAAACACCTGTTGGTGTTGAGGCCTGAACGGCGTTATAAATAATGACGTTACTAACAGCGTTACTTTTTTCAGTAACAATTAATCTAATTGATTACTCTTCTCATCTTAATAACGCCGCTACAGTAACGTTAACAGTAGTAGTAATTAGTAATTTAGTTACTTTTTGAAAGTAGTAACTGTAACAGTTACTTGCCCAACAATGATCATGACATCATGTTAGCTGACAAATAACACCTTCTTTATTCATCTCTCCTCTTCCTTTCTTCCTCTCCTCTTTTTGTCACCTTTTCTTCTCTTCCTTTTGGAGTACTTGTTGCCCTTGTTGAGGGGGGTGAGAGACTATGTTTTACAGGTCAAAAATGTCAATTTAATAATGATTATACCTCTGAAGTTCATTCTTTAATTCAAATACCATGACTCCAAATGGCAAAATAACAATACCCAAGAGATGAAAGTCTGGCAAATTGATGTGGTTTTATGTTTGTGGTGTCAAATACACAGTATGTGACACAGAGCAGGTAAAGGAATTGGAACGGTCTGCATCCTTGCAGATATTTTACGGTACGGTAAGCATTGTCTCACTTCCGCTGCTCCCGTGTTTGCTGCTCCAGCAAAAACATACCCAACTCTGCTTTAATGTTTAATTTAGCAGGGGTTACATGTAAACTACACCAGGGCTGCCAACTCTCACGCATTTGACTGGTTTCACACGCTCACACGCCACACCCCCGATTTCTCACGCTGAAGTGTCAACCTGGTCGGTCAAATTTCTGAAAGATGAGTTTACCTATAGATCTACCTGTTGAGCCACTTGCGATAGATTAGTTGTGCTTTCAGAGACTGTGAGGGGTTCAAGAGCGCGCCCTGTATGTGGAATTTTCAAATTGTCTTTCTTCACGAGCCATTCCAGGTGCATTTCCCCGGCTTCAGGTATGTGCTCTGAGTATTACAGACCCGTCCGTCGCTTTGTGTCCACTCTCTCTGTAACAATAGAGGTGAGCAGCGCAGCTGGTAGTGTAGCAACATCAGTTCATTTTAGTGGACTCGCTTAAACATTAACTTAAACATTAATTAATCTTACTTAAACATTAATTTAATAACTTTGGGTCCCTGGTCCCTACACCAGGAACCCCTGGACCTGTTCACCACAGACCCAAATCTTCTCAGCTGTTGCTACTGACATATGCTACTGTCTCTTCATGTGGCTCATTATGTTTGGCACATTGTCCAGGTCACTTCTTATATCATAAGAAGGTAATTCAATGTGTAATCAAGTGATGACTGATCAACATTAATGTAAATGCTGAATGCCCTAAAACCTGTTGATACTACAACACTGCAAAGGCTCTTAACCCCACAGTTTTGCACATATCATGTAAGACTTGATTTCTCCATTTTTTTTTTCCACAAAACTCTTCAGAAAGTCCCATTTAATGGTTTATTTTTCAAAACAAATCTTGGGGGGGCATACCCCCAGACCCCCCTAGGGAGAGCCCCCCATCCCCCCACACATAACAAATCACATTTTAAACCCTGAATGATAATGATGCTGAAAGAGCCAAAGAAATTGCTTTGTACGTGGCAAAATATGGGTCCCCCCCTCCCAAAATCTCACTCCAAGGTTTGGGGAAAAGTTGGCAGCTCTGCTACTCTAGTTATACTCAAGCACTTATAGTTCTTATCTCCTACAGCGACTGCCTCGCTGATCTCACAATTGTTAAACGCTGTTAGCCACTTCAGCTTAGCCATTAGCAATAACTAATTCCTGTCCCTCTCCTGCTCTCTCTTACTCTATGTATCAGATGTTCCTCTTCCTCCTTTAGTGATGAAGATCCATGTATTTGCTGCTCTCGAGGCGAGGCTTACTACGTTTGAGGCACAACTCCACACCATGGACTCTAAATCATGTGCTTCCGTAGCCAGCCAGCGCTTTTTAGCTGGTGCGGGCCAACATTCTGTAGCTTCTGTTAGCAGCCCCCCCCGCCAGACCCCGAGCAGCCGGGCGAGTCGGTGGGCGTTTCTCAATCTGTGTTCTTCTATAGACTTGTGCAGTAGCTCAGTCCGTAGGGAGTTGGGTTGGGTACAAGTCGCTGGTTCAAGTCCCCGTACGGACCAAAGTATGGTGGTGGACTGGTAGCTGGAGAGGTGCCAGTTCACCTCCTGGGCACTGCCAGGGTGCTCTTGAGCAAGGCACCGAACCCCCAACTTCTTGGGGCCCCTTTTCTATGGGCAGCCCCCCCACTCTGACATCTCTCAATTTAGTGCATGTATAGGTACTGAGCTTGTGTGTGTAATTCAGGCCTGTGTGTAATGTGTGTAATAACAACATAGTGTAAATTGTAATTTCCCCTTGTGGGACTAATTAAGGATATATTATTATTGTTATTATTATTATTATTATTATTATTATGTTGCCAAAGATCCTGTCCCAATTCATGCATTTCACCAAGAATAGTTATGATTCCCGGAAATGTGGTTGACACACCCATTTTACTGAAGATGCATTGGTTGTATGAACCAGTATGAACTTGGTAACAGCCGTATCCCAACATTTATTTCAACGAGGGTTGACATAGACAGAGCAAGAACGGGACATTTTTAACAATTATTGCCATCTTATTCATCACTAAATTCACTTCTGACAAATGAACTGTTTAGGCAGTCTTGCAAAAATCGTTGCCGAATTGACAATTTGCTTCAAAGTTTTCGGAATTGAGATGCTCCATAAAGCCGGCTAGCGCCTGCCGGGGCAACTGACTCGTCGCTTGGACAGTCACGCTCAGAGGTCTCGTAAATAAGAGGCTTTTATTTAGCTGTTGACTGCAGATGGCCGCCTCTGGATTACACTCCAATGTGCCTGAAACTCTATGCAGACCAGCTGGCCCCATCTTCACTCAGATCCTCAAAGATCACTGGAGCTATTTGAAGTTCCCTCCTGCTTCAAACGCTCCACAATCATCCCAGTCCCCCAAAAAACCCTCCATCTCTGGACTAAATGATTATAGGCCTGTCACCCTGACATCTGTAGTCATGAAATCCTTTGAAAGACTGGTGTTGGCCCACCTGAAGGACATCACAGTCCCCTAGCTGACCCCCTGCAGTTTGCCTACAGGGCTAAAAGGTCGGTGGATGATGCAGTCAACTTTGGACTGCAACACCCCGACTCCCTGGGGCTTATTCAAGGATCCTGTTCGTGGACGTCAGCTCGGCGTTCAACACCATCATCCCAGACATCCTCAGCACCAAACTCTCCCAGCTCACTGTGCCAGCCTCCACCTGTCAGTGGATCACAAACTTCCTGACTGACAGGAGTCAGCAGGTGAGGCTGGGGAACATCACATCCAGCACACGGACTATCAGCACTGGTGCCCCCCTGGGGTGTGTGCTCTCCCCACTGCTTTTCTCCCTCTACACGACTACACCTCAGGAGACCCATCTGTTAAACTCCTGAAGTTTGCTGACGACACAACGGTCATCGGCCTACAGACGGGAGGTGGATCAGCTGGCTCTCTGGTGCACTCAGAACAACCTTGAACTTAACATGCTCAAAACTGTGGAGATGATTGTGTACTTAAGGAAGAGACCCCCCTCACTCTTCCCCCCATCACCATATTCAATAGCCCTGTGTCTGCTGTGGAATCCTTCAGGTTTCTGGGATCCACTATATCTCAGGACCTAAAGTGAGAGCCCAACACTGACACCATCATCACGAAGGCCCAACAGAGGCTGTACTTCCTGCGCCAGCTCAGGAAGCTCAACCTGCCTAAGGAGCTGCTGGTCCACTTCTACACAGCCATTATCCAGTCTGTCCTCTGCCCGTCAAACACTGTCTGGTTTGGATCTGCCACCAAAAAGGACAGGAGCAGACTACAATGGACAGTTAGGACCAACCCGCCCTCCATTCATGACTTCTACTCTTCTAGAATCAGGAAACATCACTGCAGACCCATCTCACCCCAGACACAACCTGTTCCAGCTTCTCCCCTCTGGTAGGCGCTACAGAGCACTGTACGCCAAAACCAACAGACTCAGGAACAGTTTCTTCCCACAAGCCATGATGAACGACTGACTTTTGACTCACAATGTCAGGTTCACTTCTGTGCAATAACCCAGCAACACTGTTTCTAACCAGCACCTGTTTACTGGTTCCACTTATTATTTATTTATAATTTTCATTCTCTATTCCAGAGCTGTTCATACTGTTCATATTGTAATAACATAATACTATTCATTCCAGCATCCTTTGCACTATGCTCCACATTTAAAATAATAACTATCACAATTCACTCCTTCATACTTTATTGAAGTTATATTCGTTATTGCTCTCAGTGCACTATTGCCTCTATATAGTTTCTCTTAAGAGTGTGTATTTATAAGTGTGTAGATGTTGTTTGTTTTGTATGTGTAAGCGCATTGTGAGCAATGATGATCCAAAGAAAAATTCTTCGTATGTGTCCTCATACCTGGCCATTAAAGCTGATTCTGATATGTGTCAAACACTCCACAGGGAAGCTTTCAGCAATTGGTGGAGATGTTCAAGTGTGCCCTGCCCCCCCGCGCACATTGTTGATGTTGTGCTTTTTACGCACAGATGTTCAAGCTCTCGAGGAAACAAATTGTATGTAAGTGTGTGTGTGTGTGTGTGAAATATTGAGATGAATGGCGTCAATGCTTTTAACACTGCCTTGGCTATAATGTGCAGAGTCAGCAGATCAGTGTGTCCGGATTTTGAGTTGTGTTCATGATCACACATTCAATAGGATTTCCAATTGCAGGGATTGAACATAATGGGAGTGGATTTATCAACCTGGTTAGGCTTGCTGGTACACTCTTGATAAAGACACTTATATCAAAGGTTTCATTTTGCAGTGTGTGTTCACTGGCAAGGCTCAGGAAGCCTATGCAACCTTGTCACCAGACTTGTATCTGGATTATGACAAGTCAGAACAGCTGTGCTGAGGGCAGACTAACTAGTGGCCGAGGCATACGGCAACATTTTTGGCGGTTCAAGAAAAGTGACAATCAGACTTATGTTGAGTTTGGCTGTGACAAAGAAGTTATGTTCGATCGTTGGTGCCAGTGTAAAAACGTCATTGATTTTGTTGGTTTGCGTAATCTGTTGTTCCGGAAGAATTTAACGCGCCCATATCATTTTCAGGTTCATAATTGGATTTTGAGGTTGTACCAGAATAGGTTTACATGGTTTCATTTTCTAAAAACACCATATTTTTGTTGTACTGCACATTGCTGCAGATCCTGTTTTCACCCTGTGTGTTTAGGTCTCTGGTTTAGCTCCAGAGTGAGACATCTTACTTCTATACTATCTTTGTTGGGAGTTCCACATGCTCAGTAGCTCGGTAAGATCCCATCAGCTAGATAACTCTTTCTCCAGCTTTGGTCGGTCCAAGGCAGGATTAGCTGGGAGACTTCTTCTAGACAAGGGCCACTTGTGGAATACCTGCACTACAGGGACAGGAAGTAGTTCTTTTGGAGATTATGGTCAACTAGTGTGTGTTGTAGCAGTGTTTTGCCATTGAGAACGAGCTAACATGCTAGCACTAGCATGCTACGGTTAGCCACCTCGTCTCTAGTGACGTAGAAAGCCGTGCAGATTGTGAACAGCTCACCCGGAGACTGAAGACAGAGGACATTCAGAAACTGTATGTCACTCAAAGCAGCATGGATAGTTTTCTTTCCAAGGTTGTATTGATGTGGAAGCACCAGAGGCACAAACTAACATAATATTCATAAAATGGGCACTTTAAGAACTGCTTAAAATTGCCACTTTCATGGCAATTTTGCCCACTTTTACTTTTATATTAATCAATGCAGCTGTCCTAGATGACCAGTACATCCTCACACACAGAGACACCTTTGAAAAATCTCACCTGTCTTTTGAATGTGGTGTTTCTATGCCCAAATCTAACCCTAACCCTAACATCAAACTCTAAGGGTCAGGTTAAGGGTAACAGTAAGGAAGATGTGGACACTAAAGACAGTTCAGTCTGTTTTTACTGTGAAAAGCATGGCCACACCATAAATCACTGTTTTGCCTTGAATAAAGGGAATAGGTCTCCAAAGGCAGTAAATCGGATGAAAACAGGAACTTTGCCAGAACAACAGTCTTTGCCTGAACAGTCCACTTCAGCTAAACCTAATCTTGATGTGTATGCTCCATTTTTCATGAAAGGTTTTGTGTCGCTGTCAGAGGCTGACTCCAAAATCCCTGGTACTATCCACAGGGATAGTGCAGCCTCACAGTCACTCATTCTGGGAGGCGTGCTGCCATTGTCACATAAATCCTCTGTCAATTCTGCAGCTTTGGTTCAAGGCTTTGGTATGCAGTTTGTGGGTGTGCCGTTGAATGCTATTCACCTTAACTCTGAGTTGGTAAATAGGCGTGTAGTGGTAGGAGTACGTCCACAATTTCCCATTGAGTGGGTGTCTTTCATTTTGGGCAATGATTTGACTGGGGGAAAAGTGCTATTAAATCCTAAAGTAACTGTTGTTCCCCTTTCTGAACACAAAGATGACCTGGACCAGAGGTTCCCAGAGGTGTTTTCAGTTTGTCACTCGTGCGATGTCTACAAGACAGAAGCAGGGGTTGCCTGATGATGGGGGTGAGGTGGAATTGGCTGACAGTTTCATGACTGAATCTGACTTTCTGGCTTCCCATCCAGCAGGCTCTTCTCCCGTTTGGGTTGGGGATGCTTGATGGATTTAATTCTACTCCAGTGGAATGCTAGGAGTTTAATTGCAAACGGTCAAGAATTTAAGACCTATGTTAACAGTTTCAAAGAAAAACCTGATGTCATGTCAAGAAACATGGTAGTGCCTAGGTTGGATTTTGTAATAAAGGGGTATAATTCTATCAGATGGGATAGGGAAATTGGTAAGGGAGGTGGAGTTGTTATTTTTCTACAACAGGGACTTCAGAAACAAAGAAGGGGAATGACTTGGAGTACATCTTTATAGAAGTAAGGTTGAGTGAGAATAAGGTGACTATTATAAACTTTTATAACCTATGCAGACAAATGGAGTTGAGACATCTGGATGACATTTGGAAGGATTTAACAGGGAGAATTGTTTGGTGTGGGGATTTTAATGCACATAGCACGTTGTGGGATGAGAGGGATGATGTTAATGACTAGGTTAATGGAACAGAGAGAGTTGGAATGTCTGAATGATGGGTCTGGTACCAGAACAGATGTGGCAAAGGATACAGAGACAGCACTTAATCTTACTATTGTCACAAAAACAGTTGCAGTTAAATGTAGTTGGGAGGTACTGAGGGAAAATCCAGTAGGGAGTGATCACCATCCTGTCAGGAATCAGATAGCAGTGGAATTAAGAAAGGAATGAAGAAAGAGAAGAGAGATGGATTTTAGATAAGGCTGATTGGGATAAATATAGAGTAGTTAGTGATGAATTACTGCTTTCTATTGATAAAAATCATGATGTTGAGAAATTGTTGTGACACTAGTAGTGGTATCATTGTTGCAGCAGGAGTATCAATTCCAAAAACTTAGTTATTAAATAAAATATCACCATGGTGGTCGAAAGTATGTAAAGCTAGAAATAAAAGCTAGAAATAGAGCGTTTAAAGAACTAAAGAAAACCTAATTTTCAGAATTTGGTTGAATATAGAAGATCTCAGGCAATAGTCAGGAAAACAATTAGCCAATCTAAAAAGATTACTGGCAATGGTTCTGTGGCTTTATTGGTAAAACTACTCCACTGGAGAGAATTTGGAACATGATTAAAAGAAATGAAAGGGAATGGAAGGGAATATGGATACCCAATGCTGATTGAGGGACAAAGAACCATCACTAGTAGTAAGGTGAAAGCAGAGGTTATGCCAAAGTAAACAGCACAAGAAATGTAACCCTTGAAGAAGAGAGTGATAGACAAGTAACAGTTGGAAAATATCAGTATGTGTTTGACATGGAGGGGATGTATTGGATGTCTTATTTGCAAAGTCTGAACTCAATAAGGCATTGAGGAAATTAAGTAAGTCGTCTCCAGGGAAAGATCAAATCTGCTATTCCATGTTGGAGAACCTAGGTGATAAGGGAAAGGATGTGTTAAGTTTATATAATAAAGTATGGGTAAATAGTTGCATTCCTAGAACATGGAAGGAATCTATAATAATTTCTATTAGGAAACCTGGGAAAGATCCTCAAATAGCGAATAACTAGATGGGAAAAACTAGGATAATAAATGACAGGCTTACAAATTGGTTGGAAAATGAAAGATTAATGCAACATTATCAAAGTGGATTCAGGAAAGGTAGAGGTGACATGGATCCCATTGTGTCCCTAGAAGGTATAATCAGTTGAATAAAGAATCTGATTTTTCAAGACCTGGCCCTTGAGAAATCAGATTTGTGATCATTTTTAATCGCCAGGTAATTTAATATTGTTGTTATCACTGTTGATCTGTTGCTAACATGTTTGATGTCTTGCCCTGTGTCAAATATAGCCTGCTCAGCACTACCTGGGTATGTATGCAAAATGAAATTGTTTTTTAACTATTATACCATTTTAGTAGTCTATGCTGTATAAACGCCTTCCTCAGGAGAGACCCATTTTCCCATTTTGGCGGCTTGTACCCTAACACTGGCATATTTCCAGAAATGTTGATTAATGTGTGTTGTCCTTTATAAATAAAAATAAAAATACAAATCTGTAGTGGCAGTATTTCTTGATGTTGAAAAGGCATATGATTTGTTGTGGAAAGATGGTATGCTGAATAACCCTGGTGTTGTCTTCCATATGGTTTTGTCCCTTTTTTCAACACTTTTTTTCAATATTTGTCACTTTTATCTGACATTTTCAACACCATGTAACACTAACTTATTAACTTTAGTTTTACATTTAGCTTAGTTTTCCTCGTTCTCATTTTTAAGAAAATTATACCTAATGTTTGAGTAAGAAAAGCAGAAATTAGGAATTATTTAAATTAAAATTAAAGGAATGGAGTTTGATGGATAATCACAGTCTGGGATATGTCAATTTTTACTCAATGTTTCAAAACCACTTCAATTTGTTTTTTAAATGTTATAAAATTGAACAAGACTCCCCAAAATTGATGAAAGTAGAGTCATGTTATTTGGGGTAATTACAATTGGGTAGTTAAAAACATTGATATAGTAAAACGGGTCAATTTGACCCGAGGACAACATGAGGGTTAAGTTAAAATTATTGGGGTTAAAGGGAAGGATGTTCCAGTGGATTAAAGGGTTTTTGTCTGACAGAACTAATCAAGTTAAAGTGAATGGGGAATTAAGTGACAGTGTGGTCAATGGTGTCCCACAAGGAAGCATTATGAGTCCACTATTATTTTCAATAATGATTGATGATGTTTTTAAGGATGTTCAGAATTCAGTTGGGGTAGCGTTGTTTCCAGATGATGGAGCAATGTGGTAACAGGGCAGAAATATTGATTTTGTAGTGGCTAAGATGCAGTACAGTACACAAAGTCCAAGAATGGGCTGTTCAATGGGGATTTTAGGTTCTCTGTAGACAAAACAAAGACTTTGTTTTTCTTTAAGAAGAAAATAAGTATGCATGTTCCAATATCTGGGTGTTTGGTTTAACAAAATATTGACTTGGACAAAACATATCCAAAAGAATAGATAAATGTGAGAAAGCTTTGAATGTGATGAGATGTTTGCGTGGGGTAGCATGGGGAGCAACCTGCTTTGAAATCCATTTATACAGGGCTGATGAGAATGGTATTTGATTATGGGTGTATACTGTATGGATCAGCTGCTAAATCATCATTAAAGAAGTTAGATGTAATTCAAAACCCAGGTTTGAGGCTATACTGCGGGGCACTTAAGACCACTCCAGTGGCAGAAGTTCAGGTAGAGATGGGGGAGATGCCTCTCCAGCTTAGAAGGGACCCGCTGTCTCTTGTGTACTGGGCACATTTGAGGGGTCATGATGACAAGTCAGTCGGTTCTATGGCAATGTCAAGAGAGAGAGAATGACCTAATTAAAAGTTTTGGATGGACCATAAGGCAGAAGGTAATACTGATGGGAATCAGTGTGCTGCATGATCTTATGCATCTGTCATTTTAATTATATATATGTATCAAACTACTGCTACTACTACTTAGGCTTATTGGAGGAAAAGGAGGTTATTGAAGTGGATCGATACAGGGTTCAAAGTTACATTTGAAGAAAATCTAAAGGAGTCATTATATATACTGATGCATCTAAGAAGACGGATACAAAAATGGAAATTGCTTATGGTATCCCTCAATTAAACATTGTATCTGCTAAAAGAATTAATGATGATCTAGGTGTGTACATGGCAGAACTGTTAGAAGCAAGGATGGCCTAGATGTGACTCCAGCTCAGCTTTGATAAGCCTTAAGTATCTTCACTCTGAGTCTACACAGGACATAGTGTATGAAATGATGCAACTAGCTACCAATCTGATAAAGTCTGGTATTATGGGTACCTGCTCATATAAGTGTAGGAGGTAATGAATTGGCAGATAAATGTGCGAAGAAAGCAGCAGAGAAGCTTGAAATCCAGATGGATATTTAATGCAGTACTGCTGAAGTTAAAAGTATAATTAACGCTAACATAAATGGAAGATGGCAGTTTTTGTGGGACAATGAACAGTCTGGGAGACACCTGTATGGTATTCAAGAAAAAGTGGGGAAGCACACGAATACTTACAGAAGTAAGCAAGAAGATGTGGTGTCCAGAATGAGACATACAGGATTAAATGGGACATTAGTTATAATGAAAAAGCATGTTGATGGAATTTGGGAATATTGCAATAATCAAGAGACCTTATGGGTATGTTATTATGTATTGTCCTAAATACCTTCAAGCCAGACAACGATTGATTTCACAACTAACCAGATGACATTCAATTTACATGATATACTGCAGAGAGGTTCTGGTGGAATTTCATTTTTGGTTTTCTTTATTGAAGGTAACTGGGTTAATAATTTAGTGTTAGTTTGGGCTGGAGATTACCGGTAGTTCAGGTTGTAATGTTTAGCCCCGTGGTGGAAGGAGGAGAACTGGACTCAGGAGTTCTTCACCTGGTTCTACGATTTATTTCTTCATCAATCACATGGAAGTGCAGTATTGCAAGAATGACTTATTGCAAAATTATATGAAAATAAAAAACTAAATATTGAAAATATCATCCCAAAATTAAAAAGAGAGGCTAAACTCTATCACTTATACTTAAATGAACTGAAATAAAATGACAAACCACGTTTTCATTGATGCAAGCCCACATGCTAATGATAATGCTCACACTAACCGTCCCTTAATACTGCTCATACTAAGGTTAGCTTAGCATGAAACGACATGCTACCCCCGGTTTAAATGAAGGCATGGGGTAGCCCCATGACACAGGTATTTGTGTCTTTTGTTTGTTCTAGGATTTACCCTTTTTAGGTAAATTAGGGTGAGACGCGGGAGAGACGGCCCATTGTGACGTTGGTCCAGCGTCTTCCCATCTTTTGTTCTTTTTGGCCGGGGTCACCAGTCCCTTTTGTTTCTCTTTGTTTGCTACTTTTGGGAATAGTTTTGCATTATTTAATAAAGCTCGGTTAATTGTTAACCTTGTGTCTGGCATCCTTTTTATATGTTGCATCATCCAACCCCTTTTGAGCCTCGGTTTCTTACTTTAATTAGAGGCCGTAACAATCGCAATCAACTCTCTCGCGCCACGCAGTTCAAAAAAATTCAAGTCAATAGGAATTGATGGTGGTGGTAAATATTCATGAAAAAGGACAAGTTTGTGAACGGGCAACACCTATTTTTGATAATGAACAACTGAACACGTTACACACTGGACCTAAAGCGTAATGAGATAACTGTTGTTGTGATTTGGCGCTATATAAATCAAATTTAATTGAATAGACCCTTTAACTAGTCCTTTTGGTGCCTAAACTTAACCTGTTCAGCCAGCACTGTCCAGCTGCCGGGACGTTTTCTCCATTTTAGGAGAAAACGTTTTCGTCACTCATAAATTGCAAGCATTAAATCTTCATGAACACGCTCATGCAAGCCAATCAAGTCGCAGGATTTACAGAGGGCAAAAGTGGGAAAGACTGACAGCTACTCCAACCAGTCAAAAGCAATTGTTATGAAACCGGCCTCACTGTGTAGCCAATAAGAAGACGAGTTGATTGATACCAAACATGACCAGAAACGTTTAACCCTGTGATGGCTCCAGCTGTGTCAAAGCAAAAATTAGGCCTTAGTTATTGTATTTCACCATTTCATCAAATTATAATGACTTATTTCTATAAATTTGTGCATGTAGTTATTTCAGATATGTGTGTGAGTGATGTGGATGTGTTTAATTTGAGAAGTTTTTTATTTTGCACTTTTTGGCTTTTTTCTGAAAGGAAATAAGAAAAACGCACAGACATATCTGTAGAAATAAATTCATATAAAATCCATTTTCTGAGTCATTTTTTTCTGGATTTTTTCGGTTTTAAGTTGAGACATGTGGCTAGGGTACTAGTTTTGTATCTAGCCCATGTAATATGCTTACAGTAGTGTTTTTTAATCATTTTACAGATGATTTACTTGGACGGAAATAGAAATTCTCTATTCTAACCTCTTCAGCTCTCTGTCAGTAAGACCTAGTGTCACACTGACACTAGAAACAAAAAATTGAGAGTGTTAGCTTCCTAATGACCTCAGGACCATCCCAGAGGGCCAAAGGATGGGGAACTGTAGCAATTTTATGTGGGTAAAAATTTAGGCGAGAAAAGCATGTATTTTTAAGTGTCTTTAACTCTGATGCAACACAACGGTCACCTTTTGTAGGCTAAACTCAACCGCAACGGACCGGGACCTCACGGAATTCTGGAGCCGGCTCACAGTAACTTTGAGTGTGACCGATCCTCACATGACCGTTTCGTAGGATATCGCACAAATTGTTGGGCGTACGTTTCCGTACGCTATTATACCAACCAGTTGGGATTGTGTTGACCAACTGGCCCTGTGAGTAGTCACTACGTCACCATTCTTCTACAACCACTTTTTTTTTTTAGTCAACGACACGTAGATTAATTCCACTCTCTATGACCATGCCTTTGATTGTAGGGTTAGGTACAGAAATTGTCAAAACTGCTTTTCACTGCAGCTGAATGAAGACTAGTGAGATGGAGCAAGAGATATTTTTCAACTTTCAAAAAAGCAGCTTCACGCTCCGGGCAACATCACTCACACACTGTGGTGCCACTGTGGTATTATAACCCATAATAGCTTTCCCCCATCTGCCAGCATACACATACACCATCTTTTGCTGCCAATCCAACGTCATTTCTCTCTGTCTAAAAGAGTCATTGATTGATTTTCACTGTTGTCACTTGACTAATCAATTAATTGACTGACTGCTTCAGCATGACTAACATACTAATGTACTGTACTAATGTACTGTATATACACACTCCTGTACGTTATTGAATATAGCTGCACATGTGGCCACATCTATATATAATTCAGTTTACAATTGTAATGGGAAAATTACATTTAACCAATGATTTTCATATTATTCATTCAGAAGATCTCTAATGCCTCTCCAATGAGTGCATGACTTCTGTATCTTTCCCCAGTATCTGCTCCTTGTAGGACACAACTAAATTTGTTATGTCTCTGCATTTGTCCTCCAAGGACAAATGACATAAAGTCTGACAGAAACAGTTGTCTAAAGCTGTGTTTATCATAGCAGGTCCCAGGTCGAGACCATGGCCCATCCAAAGAGACAAGATGTCCTTTTTCAGCTAAGATAGAATGACCGGTCAAGAAAACTTGACTCACGGGGGACAGATTCAGAAATACGTAATAGATCCAACTGTCTGCCTGAGGTCCACTAATGGTTCTGTTTAAGATTAAACTGTTTCCCAAACAAGGGTTGGGTTTCTGCTGGATGCAAATGGGATATAAGGAACTGTCATATGCTGTTTGACACACAGAACTGTTGCCACTCTGTAACTCTACATTGTGAAAGCTGTCCTTGTCATATTGATTGTTCTCTGCAGAAAACAATGAAACCTTTTCACCGAATACCTAAAACCTTTAATCCAGTTTGCCTGTCTTCATTTTGTTTCAACAAGGTCTCTTCTGCCACTGAAATTCCTCCCTCGCTGTACAGAAACTTCCACAACACAAGCCATACACTCTTCTTACTATTCTACACCAGCACTTGAAAAGTATGTACTGTACCAGATGTATGTTAAAAAAAAATCTATTTGAAGGGTACTTTCTTTGCTCGATGCATTGGTGGCTAAGTGACTAATGTGAACAAAAATCTTTAAAATTGACCCAGGCTGAAATGTAATGCTATAGGGCAAAAATGCATTGTCAATTTTGATCACTGCCGTGCTGTGTTTGCCCCAGCAAGCTCAGATTATTATTGTCTGACAACAATATGGAAAGGATCCCTAGGTCAACATTTTTGCTAAAGAGTAAGATCCTTTTTGTTCCAAATGAAACAGCCAAACTCACCAGACTCCATTGAAATAAAACCTTTAGCGTGTATTGATCCAGCTAAAATTGGTGCATTAAGAGTTTATTGATTTGATTGGCAAGTAACTAACACTTACAAGGAATTTGCCTCAGTGGTTGGTGCATATAGAGCGGCGTTTGCTGAAACAATGGAAAGACGAACCAAGACAGGGTTTGATGGTTATGTTTTGTTTCTGTCGACTTTGAATGAAGTGTGTTTTGCGTTGCTAAAATTTGTTTAGCAGTAGCAATTTCGAGTTGCATGTTTCATGTTAAACAAAAAGGATCTCACTAAAAAAGGTCTATCTCTGTAGGCATCCTTTCCATAATGCTGTCAGACACTTAGAATTACAATCTGAGGGTATATAGAGGTTTACCCCTCTACGCAGCCTTTGCTATATGTCGTCCCCCCTCTTCAGCTGTCCTATAAAAATAAAGGCCCAAAATGCCCAAGACATAATCTTAAAAAAAAGAATTAGAATCTGAGCATGTCAATGGTAAAACAAGTTAATTTAATTAATTTAATTGTTCAAATACTGTACCAATGTCAAAGATTGTTTCCACCAGTCATTAAGTCATATTCCCTCGTTTTGTCTACTTGGTTTTCTTTCATACATTCACAAGTGTTTATCTTAAATGGATGCACTTTACAGTACATTGTCCCACTTGGCCCATTTGTCAGACATGCTCCATTCTGACGTTTTGAGCCACATGACCCATATCTCACTAAATGTCTGTATTCACCCTTAGCCGTAACCATGGCGACTAAAAGCATATGACTTTTTTTTTTTTTTTCCTTTGTCAGAGCAATTACATGCCCACTTCTCACAGGACAAAGACAACATTATAAGATTTAACAAAGCTGTCTGGATGGAAACCGCATTATTAAATAGGAGAAAACATCCGTTGGGAATATTTAACAGGTTAAGTGGTTAATTGGTCATGATTGGGGCTAAAAGGAGCATTCCAAAAAGGCTGTCCTTTACAAGCAAGGATGAGGCGAGATTCACCACTTTGTGAACAACTGCATGAGCAGATAGTCCAACAGTTTAAGAACAACATTTCTCGACGTACAATTGCAAGGAATTTAGGGATTTCATCATCTACAGTCCATAATGTCATCAAAAGATCCAGAGAATCTAGAGAAATCTCTGCACGTAAGAAAACCAACATTGAATGCCCGTGACTTACTATCCTTCAGGCGGCTGCATTAAAAACCAACATCATTATGTAAAGGACGTTACCACGTGGACTCAGGAACACTTTGGAGAACCATTGTCAGTTAACACAGTTTGTCGCTACATCTACAAGTGCAAGTTAAAATTCTGCCATGCATAGTGAAAGCCATACATCGGCAACACCCAGAAACGCCGTCGGCTTCTCTGGGCCCGAACTCATCTGAGATGGACTGATGCAAAGGGGAAAAGTGTGCTGTGGTCTGATCTCACATTTCAAATTGGAAAAGGACCATCCAGATTGTTAACGGCGCAAACTTCAAAAGCCAGCAGCTGTGACGGTATGGGGGTGTGGCAGTGCCCATAACATGGGTACGTTGCACATCTGTGAAGGCACCATTAATGCTGAAAGGTGCATACAGGTTTTGGGGAAACATCCTTCCAAGCCAAGTCTTTTTCAGGGACGTCGCTGCTTCTTTCAGCAAGGCAATGCTCAGCCACATTCTGCACGTGTTAAAACAGAGTGGCTTCGTTGTACTAGACTGGCAGCCTGCAGTCCAGACCTGTCTCCCTTTGAAAACGTGGGTCAGGGTTAGGGTTCTGTTGGCTGTTGAGCAACTGAAGTCGTACATCAAGCAAGAATGGGAAAGAATCCCACCTACAAAGCTCCAACAATATGTGTCCTCAGTTCCCAAATGCTCATTAAGTGTTGTTAAAAGGAAAGGTGATGTGACAGTGATAACATGCCCCTGTTCCAGCTTTTTTGGGATGTGTTGCAGGCATCAAATTCAAAATGAGTGAATATTTGCCTAACAACAAAGTTTGTCTTTTTGTTATTAGCAAAGTATCGTTTGTATTTACCTTTTCCACAACATATCAACTTCATTGAAAATTGAGACGGAAATACTATGTATAAATCGATAAGTGTGTGTAATAAGTAAGTAGGAAAAGTAAGTGAAAGTGCAATTAAATTTCTGTCATGAGTCAGACAAGCAGTGAGAGGTTTGATTCAAAGCTTTTCATTTCCCACAGTGAGATGGACGTGTCGGCTAGAAATGAGAATTAATTGTTTTTTGTTAAGGAACTGTAGGTCGATAGACTGCCCACATCAGTGATATGCAGACATGCAGCGCTGCTCATGAGTATAAGAACCCCTGCTTAAGTTGATTAAAAGAAGAATAAAAAACATCTTTTGGAAATTGATCTTAATGCCTTAATTAAAAAATGAGGAAAAATCCAACCTCTAAGAACACCAACAAAGAATGTAGATAAATAAATGTTCTTCCTTAAAATATAGGGGCATAAGTAAAAAAGTTTGGATCTTTCCTCATTTTTTTAAATTTAGGCATTAAGATCAATTTCCAAAAGATGATTTTTTTTTTTTTAAAGCAGGGGTTCCTATACTTGTTGGAAGTGATTAGGTGATCACGTGATGCATACACTATATGATGCCATCTTAACAAGGGATGGCAATTTTTTTCCTTGCTTATTCTGACAAATGTTCAAATAACCTACAATAATTGGTAATGATCTCAAAAAAAGGTCATTTTGTTCTTCGAATGATCTGTAATTTAGTAGGCTATATATTCTCTGTGTACTTTAATGGCACAGCTGTTAAAAAACTGAATTCAGTTCTTCTTTTGAGGATTATTTATCCTTTACTAGTACTGTATGTATGTCATCCATCAATAATTCAGGTCATAATATTCTTTCTGGCTGCTTCCCTTTTAACCACGTCCCCAACTGGACACAGCGGCCAAACAGTGGAGTGGCAATTTCTGTTTCCGTCACATGATGCCATGGGGCTCAAAAATACTTTTTCCTGTAGACTTACATGGTGAAAAAGACGTCTGTAAATCAGTAGCCTTGCATTGCCAGACCTTCTTCCACAGCACTGCAAATCTCTGGCTAGTCCACACAGCATTCTGGCATGGGAGAAAAACATGCATTCAAATTCTGAGTAGTGCACAGGAGGAAGAGGAGGAGAGAAAGGCAGTAACCTGGAGAGACCAGGCGGGTTAGAGCAGGAGACGAGCACAGAAGGAGATGCAGAAATAAGTGAAAGAGAAGAGGGAAAGGAAGAATTGACGTGAGGGATGAAGAGGAGGCTGCAGATTCGGAGTCTTTGTTGCCCAGGGCACATGACATTGTTAATCCGGCCCTGCCTGGTTGTGATAATGTAATGTTAGTATTGCAGTGTTTCCTTTAGATTAGCTCATCTGCTAATGTTAGCTACCTACCGTTACCTTGGAAACGGTATCGTACGCACCTGAAACCTCTATTCCAGTAGATACTTGTATATATCTTGGCGATTAAATAAATTTTTTTTTTTTTATTAATATAGGCTATTTTTCAGGCAGGTGCCTGTGCACTGTCAGAGTCTTCTGGGTTAAAATGGAATTGCAGGTTGTTGTTGTTACTGTCTCAGATTTTAATCAAACCTTGGATATATCAAGAATGGGTCCCAAAACCAAGGCCTGTCAAATATTTCTGTTCAAAGGTTAAAATAAAACTTGTTTGGCTTAAATATCTGATCCTTCTGCTATTACGAAACACCATTTTGGCTGTTTATAGCATTATGTCTGTTAATGTGACAAAAATACTAAGTCATAATTTTTACTATGTATTGGTATGTAATTTACGGTGGTGTAAGGTGCTGGAAAAAGCTTTAAAACGGACCTTGAAAGAGCTTGGAAAAATCCTGAGTCTAGCTAGCTGTCTGGATTTAGACCGCGGAGATCTGGGGAGCAGATAACCATAGTCCTCAGAAATCCACCGGAGGTTAGAACGCCAACACAAAAGAAGTTGAAAAAAAGAGCCGCACGATTAAATCATATAATCTCCATTAAAAAATTAGCAGAGCACTAAACCGGACATGGCCAGCTCAGATGGTGGGGGTCTTTAGTGCCTGCTCTATGGGCCCCGTAATGCAGGAGCAGCACCAATCATCCAGGTAATTTTATATGCGGAAGTTGATCTTTTTTGGCTTTATGCCCCATTAAAATGATCAGGGCGCCGCTTTGAACGCTGTATCCAGGATTATTGCAAAAACAATCTTAACAATGGTCAGACTAAATGTATCTGACCACCTTTACATGATTGTGGCAATGTCGGCTTAAAAGTGGAAAGTTCATTAACAAAACTATCTTACCTCTTAACTCAAGGTCCACATATTTCGGCATATTTGTGTTATATGTCCACATGTCATTTGGAGTTGTCACAGATCAATCCTCACCATGAAATCTATAATTCCAACTCTACGACCTCTCCGTCACCACCAGGAATATGAAAACGAGATTGGAAATTACGAAGTCCAATGAACCACGGCGTGATGAGTGTGAAGCATTAATTAAGCATTTGGTTAGAGACTAATGAAAGCCTTTTAACCCACATCTCATCTCCACATTCAAACCAAACCAAAGCTGACACTAAGGTCCACTTTGAATCACCAGGCATGAAAACAGATCCAAAAATAAACACTCAGATCTCCAAGGTTTTAAGTGTCAAGTTGTGACGTTGTTAATGGCTGCTCACATTGGTAAGTGGACGTTTTATTACCTCATATTTTCACAAACCTTCATTGATATCATTATGAAGCACACCAGCCTGTTATGATGACAAGTGGCAATCTCTGCTGTCTAAGATAATGTCGACCTGGCCTCAATGTGTCAAGATGGTGATGTGTTGCCACTGTAGTCTTGGGCTTGTGGGGAATGATGTTCATTAAAGACCTCTAAAAACCTCCAAAATAGAATGATCACCCATCCATTTGACTTTTTATAATTTTCAGGTGCGCTCCCTTTCAGTTTAAAGTAAGTACTTGCTCAGATCATTGAATTTGTTCCAAGGGGTGAAATAGGTTTAACCCTACTGTTGTCTTTGGGTCAAATTTGACCCGTTTCCCCGAAGTTTCTATAACAGAAATTTGGGTTTCTTTCAACCAGATTGTTAAAAGAAAAAAATGATGATGATTCCATACAATGATCTTTACAAGTAAAATAAATGTTCAGTTCACTACTTTCATTGGATTTGGCTGTTTTATTCAATGTTATACCATTAAAAGCGTTGAAAAAAACGTCAAAAAAGCACCGAAAAAAATGTCCATAAGAACACAATGTATATCGGTCGGCCAATACAATCGGTCTATCACTATTATTTATATAGTTGTAAGTTACTCAGTGCTAAAACCACACTTTCAGGTGGTTTTGCCCCCCCAAAAACATCCCGACTAGGGGGGGGTTCGGCAATATATTGTTGTTATGTGTTATCGTTCTTTGTGTGATACTAGAATTGATACGCTGACGACAAATGTCGCTATTTAACTGAATACACTTCCTTACTTTATGGCTCCTCCAGGTGGCGCTCAACACACGAATGAGGAAAAACTTCAAAATAGGTCGATTGTGCTGTTTTCTAACAGTTCGGACTGAATAAAGAGAGAAAAACTGCACTACACCTTTTCAATGGGTCTGCTCAGAGAGAGACCAATTTTGTGATGTATCAATATAGGATTGTCAAGCAATATATTTGATTATCGCAAAATTGCTGTATCATGATATTATCGGCCACTAGTCAGCTAATAGTCATTATTTGTATTTCATTATAATAAATCATCATACTATCTTCATTTTGGCACACAGATATACACGGACAGGTTCTGCTAAATGTTGTATGTTGTTGTGTGTGTCTCATTTCTGGGATGCTGCAAGACATACAGTGGTGTGAAAAAGTGTTTGCCCCCTTCCTCATTTCCTGTTCCTTTGCATGTTTGTCACACTTAAGTGTTTCGGAACATCAAAACAATTTAAAACAATAGTCAAGGACAACACAAGTAAACACAAAATGCAATTTGTAAATGAAGGTGTTTATTATTAAAGGTGAAAAAAAATCCAAACCATCATGGCCCTGTGTGAAAAAGTGATTGCCCCCCTTGTTAAAACATACTATAACTGTGGTTGTCCACACCTGAGTTCAATTTCTCTAGCCACACCCAGGCCTGATTATTGCCACACCTGTTCACAATCAAGGCATCACTTAAATAGGAGCTGCTTGACACAGTAAGGTCCACCAGAAGATCCTTAAAAGCAACACATCATGCCGAGACCCAAAGAAATTCAGGAACAATTGAGAGAGAAAGTAATTGAGATCTATCAGTCTGGAAAGGGTTATAAAGCCATTTCCAAAGCTTTGGGAATCCAGCGAACCACAGTGAGAGCCATTATCCACAAATGGCGAAGACATGGAACAGTGGTGAACCTTCCCAGGACTGGCCGGCCGCCCAAAATTACCCCAAGAGCGCAGCGACGACTCATCCAAGAGGTCACAAAAGACCCCACAACAACGTCCAAAGAACTGCAGGCCTCACTTGCCTCAGTTAAGGTCAGCGTTCATGCCTCCACCATCAGGAAAAGACTGGGCAAAAATGGCCTGCATGGCAGAGTTCCAAGGACGCTGTAAAAGCCTCATTGCACATTATCGCAAACGCTTGGTTGCAGTTGTTGCTGCTAAGGGTGGCCCAACCAGTTATTAGGTTTAGGGGGCAATCACTTTTTCACACAGGGCCATGATGGTTTGGATTTTTTTTCACCTTTAATAATAAACACCTTCATTTACAAATTGCATTTTGTGTTTACTTGTGTTGTCCTTGACTATTGTTTAAATTGGTTTGATGTTCCGAAACACTTAAGTGTGACAAACATGCAAAGGAACAGGAAATGAGGAAGGGGGCAAACACTTTTTCACACCACTGTATATATTGCAATTATTTTTTAATGTACATTTTTATCCGTTAGTGTATTTGTGTGACGGCACTTAATGTTACTTACTTGCACTACTTTCTTTGTGCTTGTTTTATATTGCATCTGCTCTTATTTTTGACACTGCATCCCCTTTCATACAGAGTATTGTGAATGGAGTGAATGACTTTGAACCTTTTTTCATTTTGTTTCTCTTTTTTTTGGGTGTAATGAACAGAGCCGCCTCTTGGGGACATTAGCAAGCCTCGAGACTTTGTCTTGTCGTGTGTGTGTGTGTGTGTGTAGGGGTTATTTGTGTGAGCTGAATGGTTTGGGAAGGTGAAACTCTTCAGTGCTCTCAGTGTTTTTTCTCTGACACCGAGACACATTTAACAGCTGCACCAATTTCCGCCCAAGCTGTCCGATGATTGCCATCAAGAGTCCTAAACATGCATTTTGTCCTCTGCTAGCCATTAAGACTCTGTTCATTCTCAACCCGTGTGTTGTTCCCCCGGTGGGGGGAGGGGAGAGGGTCACGGCTCAGTGGTCAGAGATTGACTCCTCACGGCTGTGTTGACGTCTGCATGACAGACAATTACCTGAAAGGTCCGACGATAATGATACTGATCCCAGCCTTTGTTATTCATATCATTGCATTGATATTGACATATTTCTTTGTCTTTATCTCTTCCCCTGCTTTCCTCCCTCCTGTTTTTTAGGCAGTGACGTCACATTGAAGTATCAAGCTGGCGTTATATTAAAAAAATCCCCTTACTAAGAAGTTAATTATTAGCTAATTAAATTAATAAAACTCATAGAAGAGACAGACGTCTGCAAAGCGTGACATAAGTAATTGTGGTCAACATGCTGAATGTGTACATAGCGCAAGGTCTGGTTACTTGATTTTTCTTTAGCGTTCATAACATCACATCTACGGTTGGGCATTTTAATTCATTTCCATATTCAAGTGCTTACATTGAGTGATTATAGTGAGTACTTGAGTAATCTCACGTAAGGACCAGGGGTTTATGCATAGACTGTGTATGTGAATCCAAAACATCCTGATCGCCCCCTGGTGGTTGGCTGCAGTACATAAAATATAAACCCCGCCCCCTTCATGTTAGCGGATTGGTTTTATAAAGATGGTTTCTTTCTTCTAGTTTTTGCTTAGTTATTTAATGCTATAAAAATAGGGTGAAATTGAATGATTGACAGCTGTGATTGGGCGGGACATCAATACTAATGCGCAGACGGGCTCCAAAATTACAAAATAGCAGATATTTTGGCTTCAATTTTGTTTTTTGCTCACATAAACTTATTAAAGGTATTAAAGTTGTATTCATGTTACGTTTTTAAAATAGTACAGAATGCCTTTGTTGTCATTATACACATGTGCAACGCCTGTACAACGAGATTGTGTCGACAAGAAATATAAAATATAAGTAGTGCAGAAGAAAAAAAGGCGGGTGGGGGGGTGGGGACGAAGTGCACAGTTCCTGAGACCACTATATACAAATATAAAATAGTAAGAAAGATAAATATGGTTTGTATACGCATTCTGAAAATAAATTACACTATTATGAAATTGCACAGGGTATACAAAGTATAACATATTAAATATTGCACAGAAGTTTCAGTGTTATCAAAGGGATTAAATATGAAATATTGCACAGTAATAAAATTAAATGATTAAATATTAAATATTGCACTGTAAGGAAATGGCACAGAATTTCCAGTTCCAAAGTAATACAAATTTATTATATATTGTACAGCTATGAAATTAGACAGGATTCCGGTGTCTTCTAAAGTGTCTTTTGTTCAATTTCGTACATTTACTGTACATACAAATTCATTTATTTGCTGCTAATGTTACATTTTGGGAAGTAATATAAACCAAGACAACAAATGAGATCTAATTTATCAATACTGGTAGGGATGGGTTAGCCCCGTTAGCTGCTTCCTCCTGATTCCAGTCTTTTTGTTAAGCTAAGCTAAGTGTCTCCTGGCTGTAGCGTCCTATTTATCGGACAGGTTTCAATCTTCTCATCTAACTCTGACAATGGGCCAGTTTCCCAAATTGTAAACTTCCAATCCCAGTCGCTCAAAGATCTAGCAAACATCTTTGGGTTTGAGACTGTTGGTCAAACAAAACAAGCAACTTAATGGAGCGTCGGGAAAATTGGGACGTGGCAGGATGTTGGAGACGGGTATGGCTGCAGCCTGGAGCGTCCCATGCGGTCTTGTCTTATGGGGAGTTGTGTCCAACGGTAAATTCAGAGGGTCAAAAATACGAAATTGCGAATAATTTTCCAGAGGGAGTCACGGGGAAATTCGTGACCACATTTGTTGCAATCAATTGAAAAACATTAAAAACAATTTTGCCATAAATACAGTTGGCTCATTTCTGAATGTTATGGTTGTGTTGTTCCATATTAACGTAGCCTACATTTGATGAAACCTGCATCGGCGACGCAGCCATTTCTGCCAACTAACGGCAGGACTTCCTGAAGAGGGATAACAAGGATCTGCACACACAAGAACAAGAATACAAAAATAAACATCTTACTCTTTCCAAGACTCTTTATTTTATATTCTATATTGTATAGCTCTACTGGCGCTGCCGCAGCTGGCGCTGCCTCAGCTGTTGGGTCTCTGGGCTGTATTGTATAAAAGGGGAAAAAATTAAAAACAAAACCAAATGCTTGACCTCTGCCGGGAGAGAAATTCCTTCTATGGCTGCAACTTGGATCAAAGTTGCAGTTATAGAAGGATTTTTTTAGTTTGCCTATAATCTGCATTTATTTTCGAGACGGACATATTTTTTTAAATATTTAAAAAAAGACCAAATATTTTACTCATTAGCATGATGGTTGACGCAAGCTTTTACTTTGAAAAGTAAAAAAGATATGGTGTTTTATTCCAGATGTGAGCTTTTATTTTGAAAAGTAGAAGCTCGGGGATGGCAAAAGGATTTTTTTAGTTTGCCTATAATCTGCATTTATTTTATAGACAGACATATTTTTTTAAAGTATTTTAGTCATTTGTATGATTGCCGTTACTGTTTAGTTAAAAAAAACACCAAATATTAAAAATATTTTATTCATTAGCATGATAGTTGACGCAGGCTTATCTTATTCCAGACGATAGTCTGCATTTATCTTGTCAACATAACCATAACATTCAGAAATGAGCAAACTGTATTTATGGCAAAATTGTTACTTTGATTGCAACAACGAATTTCCCCGTAACTCCATCTGGAAAATTATTTGCGATTTCGTATTTTTGACCCTCTGAATTTACCGTTGGACACACCTCCGCATGAGACGAGACCGCATGAGACGGGACAGATGACATGGGACGCTCTTGGGATGTTGGGAAGATGTTTTTTACAGTGTGTTCTGGGGACAGGCAGTTAGCAGATAGTGAGGAGATGTTTTTTACAGTGTGTTCTGGGGACAGGCAGCTAGCAGATAGTGAGGAGATGTTTTTTACAGTGTGTTCAGGGGACAGGCAGCTAGCAGATAGTGAGGAGATGTTTTTTACAGTGTGTTCTGGGGACAGGCAGCTAGCAGATAGTGAGGAGATGTTTTTTACAGTGTGTTCAGGGGACAGGCAGTTAGCAGATAGTGAGGAGATGTTTTTTACAGTGTGTTCAGGGGACAGGCAGCTAGCAGATAGTGAGATGTTTTTTACAGTGTGTTCTGGGACAGGCAGCTAGCAGATAGTGAGATGTTTTTTACAGTGTGTTCTGGGACAGGCAGCTAGCAGATAGTGGTGAGATGTTTTTTACAGTGTGTTCTGGGACAGGCAGCTAGCAGATAGTGAGGAGATGTTTTTTACAGTGTGTTCTGGGACAGGCAGCTAGCAGATAGTGAGGAGATGTTTTTTACAGTGTGTTCAGGGGACAGGCAGCTCGCGGATAGTGAGGAGATGTTTGCTGTATGTGACATGAACTCTTGTAGCCTAAAACACGCGTGACATTGCTTAGAGCGCCTTTAAAGACAACAATTGCGAATTCATCAAAAATGAACTGTTCCATTCCCACCTCGGCTCTTAGAACACTGAGCCTTTGTACTGAATGCTTAGAGATATAACTAAATATTGATATCTAACCCCTCAGTAAGACGGCAAGTCAGTGAATTTCCCAAAACGTCGGGACTTTTTGGATTGAGACATTCAGCAGCAAGTGTGTTTTTGACTGCAGAGCGCCGTCACCCTGACGGCTGGTGGGCGCAGGACAACGGCTGACTGAGAATGAATTTGGACAGCTGAGCAACCGCGGGGCAGCCCCGGCCGAGGGTCCTCGTCTGATGACCTTGTGCTGTCTGCCATGGAAAGCTGATCTGACAGCGCGAGGCCCGAGGCGGCCGACACACATGTGGGGTGCGCAGACAGCCACCAGGACGCAGGGTAACTGACGGGGAGGACTGCGAGGCGTCGGGCCATTGGTAATCACGCTTTGCACATCAAATTAAACAATTAGTGCTCTTTTTTTTTCCTTTTCAATTAGCAGTCCAGAGTTAGACACTGTTCACACATACATGGTAATTATGACAAACGGAGACTTCGTTTGTGCCCTTTGTTTACACCCAAATGGAGTCTTTCTAAAACCTTCAGCCAGAGTGGAGATCTTGGAAATCTTTGTTTGCACAGTTGCATGGAAACTGAGACAAACGGAGGTTAAAGCAGCCGAGGAAGAGAAGGGAGAGGAAGTGGTTTGTTGTTGTTGTTTCTATTTTTGGGATTCTACAGGTTTGGTGTGCTTTTGACGGGTACGTCAAAATGAACACTTTTCTGAAAAGTAACAGCTGTGCATGATGTTACTTTTGAAACCGCAGAGGTTAAAATGTCCGTTTATGAAAATAGCCACCCTTGTGTAATCGTAGTCTAACTCTGGTGAGTAGTCCAGACTGTGACCAGTTTTGGAAGAAGCATCCAGATCATTTAACAAAGTAAAAGTACTAATACCACACTGTACTCAAAGTATTAAACAAGATTGATTTCATGTTAACTATGTGTTTAAAACTGGGCTCCTTACATTAAATAGAGCGGTCAACACGATTTAAATGTCCACCGCTGTCACATATTTAAAACATAACATGGTAACGTATCTCGTTGGGTTTCGGTGGTTGACATGGCGTCGCCAGGCAACCAGTCCGGCACATAACCACTACAGTGCTCAATTACCTATTTATGGGGGGAGTAAACTTCAAGTTTTCGTCGCAAAGCCATGACTTGTCCTCTGGAGGACATAGCCACACCACCGCCGCTCTGATGATTATCACAGAAGCCTGGCTGAAAAACACTCACTGGACGGCAGCTAGGAGCTAGCAGTTAGCACCTACTACACAACAGTTTTTTGGGAGGGGAATAAACTTCAAGACGTGACATGACCTCTCCTCTGGAGGACATAGCCACACCACCGCGACTGCATGGATTGTTTTTGGGATGATTATCACAGAAGCCTGGCTGAAAACACTTACCGGACGACAGCTAGCAGCTACAAGCTACCAGCTACCGGCAGGATTGAGACAGGGACCAAGGTAGGTGAATTTAAACAATGTCTGAGTTGAAAACGCATCCTGTTGTCACGTGAGGGCCCTGTTCATGTTGCACAGACATTTTAATTGCATTTTATGTCTGTTAAGAGGCACAAAGGCTCTAAAACTTACCCCAACAACTGCCATTTGAGCTGAGTGGAAGCTCGTACACATACAATGGGGCTCAAAAGTTTGGGCACCCCAAGTAAACATTTGTATTAATATGCATAAAGAAGCCAGATGGAAAAAAAGATGGAAAAATCTCCAAAAGGCATCAAATGACGGATTAGACATTTGTATAATATGTCACAAAAAGTTAGATTTTATTTCCATCATTTACGCTTTCAAAATAACAACAAAAAACAAAAAAATGGCCCCTTGCAGAGTAATTACCTTGTACCCCCCCCTGGCAAGTATCAAAGCTTGGAAATGCTTCTCGTAGCCAGCCAAGAGTCTTTAATTCTCGTTTGAGGGATCTTCGCCCATTCTTCCTTCCAAAAGTCTTCCAGTTCTTTGAGATTTCTGGGCTGTCTGTCACGCGCTGCTCTTTTAAGGTCCATCCATAGATTTTATATTATGTCGAGGTCAGGAGATTGTGAAGGCCATGGCAAAACCTTCAGTTTACGCCTCTTGATGTAATCCACCGTGGATTTTGAGGTGTGTTTAGGATCATTATCCATTTGTAGAAGCCCTCCTAACTGTGGATAGATTAAACAAGCAATATACAATGTGTTGATTATTGAGCTGTAGAGGTGCAAGTAGCAGATTATTATATCCTCAGACCGAGCCAGGCTAGCTATCTAGGATTAATCCACCATTGGTTTTGTCCTTTGGGATTTGTTGACTATAACAACAATATATAGTATAGCACAAGCCGCATGCTATAACCAGCAAAGTATCGCACGGTAATTGCTCCCCTAAAGCTTAGGCCAGGACAGAACAGACATCAGTAAAGAAATATATTTCATTTAATTCAATTTTTAATAATTATTATTCAGAGATAAGTTGTCTAAAACAACAATTCCCTCTAGGGTTTACTTAGAAACATATGAGAAATAAATCCAGTCATAGTTTTCCCATAATTTCTCCAGATAATGAGTCATTTAGCTACATTTTAGAAACATTAATGTTTTGATTAAGCACGTACTTAGCTTCTGATCCTGTCAACTCAATTTATACATCCCTCAGATATTTATCTGTTAGCCGTGTGCTGTGTTATTGAGCTCAACATTGATGGCCACTTTGCTCTTGAGCTGTCTGAGCTCCAGCAATGGTTCAATTTCCTGATAACACATGTATCACAGAGTTTATAATTTCCTTTCACCAAACAAATTCTCTATCTATGACCTGTACTCAATATTATTGACAATTACTGCTCAGTCCCTGATGCACTGGTTGATGCAATGTTTTCATACCCAAAACACGTTGTATATCTTACTCGTTTAAACCATTCAACTGTTAACCATACAATTTCTGTATATGCTGTGATGGTCAAGGAATTCTCCTTTTGCCTAAAACTGTCACTTTAAAAATGATTGATTCTAAAGCATATGGAAGCATCTATGAAAAAGAGTAAGCTTAAGTCATTAAAACCTGCAAGCCCCCATAAACAATACTGAGGACCCCACTGCAGTGTCCTCAATGCTGGCTATGTCCCTGAACCACAACATGCTAATACATACATAATGAGGCTAGTTAGCATTTTAAGACTACAAGAAATATAAAGACCATACAGTTGTGATGTGTGTTATACACACACAGAAAAAAATCAACCATAGAAATGATCTGTTCATGCAGAGGGAAATGTTCTGGGGCTTTTGATTTTTGGCTTCACTATTTGTCTTTATTTAGGAAAGATTGTATTGTCTTTTCCTCTTTAATCAAAAGTTCACTCATTCACTTTTTTCTTTCAATTGCATCTTGTGGTCTTCACCAGTGAATGGATGACTCAGGTGTCCTGTCTTTAGGAGGTACAAGCAGACACCTTCAGGTGCTTCTACAGTGCTGACTACTTGTGCCTTGAAGGCGAGATGTTCCGACAGCCACTCAAGGGATGCACACTGGGATGCTTCTGGGGGCCCCTATTAAGTTAACAGTGTCCTTCTACCCCTAGGTTTTCATCATCCACTCCTTGTACACCTTAGCCATGTTTTGGGCTGCACAGTATGAGAAAAATATGCAATACACGATCCTGTTGTCGAATATTGCATTAACGGATATTTAAGTGTACTTGGTTCTGCATCTCTGCTGCTTTCAGTAAAATAATTTCAATTCAATTTTATTTATAGCATCAATTCATAACAAGAGTTATCTCGAGACACTTTACAAATGGAGTAGGTCTAGACCACACTCTATAATTTCCAAGGACCCAACAGTTCTAGTATTTCCCTCCAGAGCAAGCAACAAGTGTAACAGTGGCGAGGAAAAACTCCTTATAAACAGAAACAATACAGACAGCTTGAGACAATGAAGAGTGCAAAGTGTGCAGGAGTAAATTATAATTATGATAGTTATTATTTTAATTATGGAGCATAGTGCAAAGGATGCTGGAATAAGTAAGTATTATGTCATCATATAAGTATTTTACAATATGAACAGTATGATCTGAAATAGAGAACGCTGTATAAATAACAAGTGGAGCCAGTAAACGGGTGCTGATTAGAGACAGTGTTGCTGGGTTATTGCACAGGAAGTGAACCTGACACTGTTCATCAGAGTGATGGATTGTGACTTGTGACTCTATTGGACCTGCATCTGGGCATGAAGTACTTACGGCCTGAGGGAAGAGGCTTAAACTGGCAGGACAAGGGGTGGGTAGGGTCAGCTGCAATGGATTGGGCCTTCTTTGCCACTCTATTGGAGTAGATGTGGGAGAGAGTGGGGAAGTGGATGCCTGCAATCTTGCTCCGTCCTGACAGTGCTCTCTAGTCATTTTTTGTTGTTTATGGACAGAGAACCAAACCAGCAGATAAAACAGGATTATACTTTCCTGATACAGATTCAGAAATATCGCCTTGTGAAACTAATTAAATAAGCTGTAAATACACATCAGCTCTTTACTGTTTGTCGAGACATTCACACACCAACATCCATTTTAGGGTCCGGCTAACTCTGATGTGATTATTTAAAAGGTTTATTAATAGACAATGCACCAAACTCATAACAACAGACACACCGTCACATTCACATTGTCTACTCTAAGATTACTTGTGTTGTGTACAGATGCACACCTGACAACAGCACTGAACTGTTGTGATAACCTCAGAGCCGATGCTGCACCCTTTACCCTCAGCATAATTACAGGCTTCTACAGTCCTCATCCAAGCACCAAGACTTATCCTTGATATACAACATAGCTCACTACAGGGTTTTTCTAAACTGGCCTCCTTTATCAGGTTTGGTTATTACCAAACCTGATCTCCAAAGACCTATCTCCAAAGTGTGTGCATGCACATACAGTACATTCTAGGATAGGAGGAAAAAACTGTGGTGGAAATTTGTTTACAGCAAAAGAGACTGAGTGAAACACATGAAGACAGTTGAGAATAAACCAAGTTTTGTTTTGGTATATTTATTATGCTTGCAAGTATAAGGAAAACAGTTTCACAGAGCGCAATGTGCCTACAAAGAAGTGGAGAAAACCCTCAGCTTATTTGTTATCCCCAAGGTGCGGGAGCACCTTTTTGGGAGACAAGCCTAGTCATAGAAAACACTTAATCTGAACACATAGACACTTTGGAGTCATTTTTGACGTCTTTCTCGTTCTGTGCCACATTACTTTAAGTCTCCAATGGCAGTTTATCTCAGCTGCCAAGGGACAGAATGTGCAGTGAGAGATCAATTCTGTGTGATCTTCCACCTCTATCGGTTCACTCAGAAGTTCCAACAACTGGACGCTAGACTTAGAGACTCCAACCTTCAAGGGTAAATTTAGACAACCTTATTTTCTACATGCAGGGAAACACACACAGGAATAAATGAAGAATATATATGAAATCATGCTTAAATGGAATTTTCCCATTACAAAATGCTCTGTTTTTGTTTTGCATTTCTTTAAACCAATCCCAATCATCTTGTTTGGCGCTAAGCTCCACACGCAGCTGTGGTATTATTGCATGTTATAGTAGGAATGTTTCAATGGGGCGACATTTTAGAGAGTGACATGCAGAAAAACGTGCCATTGAATGCTGCTACACAAAGTGGGTACAGTGGGTACGCTAGATAATATTGAATCACGCTCTTTATTTATCAAATAAACAAACTTTGCAGTGGTGTGGGTGTGATACAGCAACTGATGCCATTAAGCTCAAACCAGGGGCGGTGGCATTTTCTGTGAAAACCCCAGAGCAGGATTCCTCTACCGTCGGAGCTCCAGCGTATGGAAAGCCTGGGCGTTATCGGCCGTGTCGAGGAGCCAACTGATTGGTGTGCCGGCATGGTGGTCATGCCCAAGAAGAACAAGGAGTCTGTACACTTGTGTGTGGACCTGACTGGCTTGACAGTATATGTGTGCCATGAAAAGTACTTGCTGGAGTGAAAAAGTTCAGCAAACTGGATGCCAACATGAGGTTCTGGCACATCCCACGCACGGAAGAATCAGCCAAATACACCACGTTCATTACACCCTTTGAAAGGTTTCATTATACCCGCCTTCCTTTTGGTACCGCCTCAGCACCTGAACATTTCCAACGCATGATGGCTGAGGTTACTTAGGGGCTGGGATGAGTGGTCTGCCACATCAATGACATACTGGTGTGGGGAAAGGACCAGGAAGAGCATGATTCTAGACTCCATGCTGTGCTACAGAGGCTGGAGAAAGCAGGCATCACCCTGAATGTGGACAAATGCTTTCCACATGTCAGATGGTCGTCTTGGGTCACATTACATCTCAGGGCATTCGCCCTGAACCAAGAAAGACTGTCATCATAGAGATGGAGGGAATGTCGGCAAAGAACTCAATCAGCTGGGAAAGTTAATTCCCCAGCTGGGAAAGTTAATTCCCCAGCTGGCAGAAAAAGACAAACCACTCCGGGACTTCCTCTTAAAAAAAAACGCTGAAGGGAGCCCTGTCTTCTTCTCCTGTCCTCGCTATGTATGACCCAAACAGAGACACCAAAGTGTCAGCCAATGCATCATCGTATGGGCTGGGTGGCATTCTTCTCCAGGAGTTAGAGGGAGAATGGAAGCATGTAGCCTATTGCTTAATCCAACTGAGAAAAGATATGCACAAGTAGAATAGGAGGCCCTGGGACTCACATGGGCCTGTGAACGGTTCAGGGATTTCCTCATAGGAAAACAGTTTTGCATGGAGACCGATCACAAACCCCTTCTCAGCCTACTTGGAGCCCAAGCATTGAATCTGGTGCTGTCAAAAAAGCCAGCGCTTCAGCAGGAGATTGATGCGTTACTCTTACTCCATGGTACATGTGCCTGGAATGTCACTTTAGACAACTGACACATTGTCATGCTGCTGACATCACACATGTCTACTGAAGAACAAGGCCTAATGGAAAGCACCAGCATCTACATAGAATATGTCATAGAAAGTCTGTGAGGTCTGCTGCTGGTAGCACAACTGCAGAGCATACCAGAGTGAGAAATCACAAAGAGCCCCATCATGCCATCAAAATGCCCAGAAAGACCATTGCCCAGGTTGGGGGCAGACCTGTTTCTCCTGGAGAGCAAAACATATCTGCTTGTCGTCGATTATTTCTCCAGGTACATTGAGATCGCACAGTTATCTCACACCAAGTCCACTAATGTTGTTGTTCATCTCAAGTCGATTTTTGCCAGGCATGGCATTCCTTAGACTCTGATGTCTAATAACGGGGCACAGTTTCCTGGACAAGCCTTTGCTTCCTTTGCAGCCTCGTATGGTTTCAGGCATGTCACCACCAGCCCAAGGTTTCTGCAGAGTAATGGTGAAGCAGAGTGGGCCGTCCAGACTGTTAAGAACCTTCTGAATAAAGCAGCTGACATGTATCTGGCTCTACTCGCCTACAGAGCCACACGCTTCAACTTTTTTGGGCGGATGTCTTCGCTCCACGGTGCCTTGCCGCCCCTCTCAGCTTTACCATGTGCTGCCTGATGCCAAAGATTTTGCTTTGGGAGACAGAGAGAAGAGGAGGTCAGATTCGAAAAACCACAACAGGTGTCATCGTGTAGGACCCTTTGAAACCCACTGTGACATCAAAACTTTCATCTGCAGAGACTCCCACACTCGGAACTAGATCTGGTAGAGCCATAGCTCCACCTGGATGAGTCAACCTGTGAACTACAAAACAAAAAGTGGGACACAAGTGTTTTTTGTTTATTAGATTCAATTTTGCGCACTTAATACAGAGTAATACAGAATTTCAAAGTATTTGTTATATGAAATATTCTAGTGTCTAAGTTGTCACCATTCAGATTCAAAAGATTCTAAATAACACTAGGTCTGGCCCTCAAAGGCAGTCTACCTGTCATGGTTGGGGTCCAGCTGGCCGTGAGTTTTTGTTTTGATTATTATTTTTACTTTCTGTCGTCCTGTCCTTTTGTTTGTATGGTTTTCTTACCCTCCTCTCTTGTCTGAAGCCAGCTGATTACTCACACCTGCCTTCCATCTGCAATCATCGATCCTCGCTGCCACACCTGCCAATCATCACCCGCTCCCGCCGTGCACACCTGTCTGCCATCATCATAAACCTCCATATATCTACCCCGGCTCTTCACCCACTCTTCACCTGATCGTTGTTTCTGCTACATGGTTTCACTCCTCTCTGGTCAGCTGGCTTCAGACCCCGGATACATGGTTTAATGTTGTTTGCCCTCCCCAGTGTATTGATGTGTGTACTTAGTCCACAGAAATCCCATCAATTAACATTAAAGTGCCCATATTATGAAAAATAAATCACTTTTTCTGAGATTTGAGGGGAAAAAACATCCATACTGTTTTGAGTGAGGTCCGGTTTCTGAATGGCCTCTGTCTTCAGTCTCCGGGTAAGCTGTTCAACATCTGCACGGCTTTCTACATCACTAGCTGAGACCAGGTGGCTAACCGTAGCACATGCTAGCGTGCTAGCTCGTTCTCAATGGCAAAACACTGCTACAACACACACTAGTTGACCATAATCTCCAAAAGAAGTACTTCCTGTCCCTGTTGTGCAGGTATTCCACAAGTGGCCCTCGTCTAGAAGAAGTCTCCCAGCTAATCCTGCCTCGGACTGACCAAAGCTGGAGAAAGAGTTATCTAGCTGATGGGATCTTACCGAGCTACTGAGCATGTGGGACTCCCAACAAAGATAGTATAGAAGTAAGATGTCTCACTCTGGAGCTAAAACAGAGACCCAAACACACAGGGTGAAACCAGGATCTGCAGCAATGTGCAGTACAACAAAAATATGGTGTTTTTAGAAATTGAAACCATGTTATTCTGGTACAAGCTCAGAATACAATTATGAACCTGAAAATGAGCAGAATATGGGTGCTTTAACGTGTTCTTTATACTGCTGTCAAACTATTAAAATATTTAATTGCATTAATGTCATAGTTAATTCACAATTAATCACACATTTTTATTTATTCTAAATGCCCCTTGATGTCTTTTTGTCCCATTATTTTTGTTCTCATTGTAATGCTCTTATCAACAAAGTGGATCGGCTTGCTTTGTGCAAATGTGTTTTTATTGACAACAACATTGGCATATAGCCTACTGTAGTGTTCAATTTCACACGTAACATTCTCACTTGGAGCAAATAACCTCACCAATGTAACACTGACCATCAATAAAAAAGGGGAAAAACATGGCTTAATACTTTATTTTTCTTTAGTTTCTTTGAACATAGCAATCACGCTGCTGCTCTTTATTCAGCAGAGGCGCACCAACCCAGCCTCTTATTTCAGAAAGCATGAACAGTAACGGTTACCTGGCTTTGACGGGGGAGGCGGGTGTCAGTTCACAACGACAACACACACAGATCACTTTTGGCAACTTTGAAAAAGTTAACTTTCCATTCAGAGTCTTATTTGGTCAGTGCAGTATTTCAAAACAATCTAATTAATTAGTTATTTTAGACTGTATCAATTACATTTCGTTATATTAGCTATATAGATATATTAGATATATAGCTATATTAGAAGTCGTTAACGCAACCAGTTTAACAATAAAGCTTTACGACTGCTTTCACATTCAAATGAATTGATTGAGAAGCACAAAGGAAGTGGCGTATAGTAGAATAGAAATAGCAAAGTGATTATAATGTGGAGTGGTCACATCTGGCCAATTTCTGATCTTCCTAATAAGCCGCCTTAAATACACCTGACCAATGGGTCGAATTAGCAAGTCAATCAATTCCACATTCTTTACATGAAACCCAGTGCAAAACCAACCTTTGACGGATTAAAGTGGAATAAAAATCTTTTGGAAATTGATCTTAATGCCTTAATTAAAAATGTGGAAAAATCCAACCTTTAAGGACACCAATTTTCTTTATGAATGAATAATGTATTGTAAATAAATATATGTTCTTCCTTAAAATACAGGGGGCATAAGTATACACACCCCCTATGTTAAATTCCCATGGAAGCAGATATATTTTTATTTTTAAAGGCCAGTTATTTCATGGATCAGGATCCTGATAAAGTTCCCTTGGCTTTTGGAATTATAATAACCCCCCATCATCACATACCCTTCACCATACCTGGAGATAGGCATGGTGTAATGGTGGTCAGTTAGCCTAATAGCTGGTTTGATGATTTTATGGAAAGTAGCCCATGCCAATCTCTATGTAGCAGCAGGCGTTCCTATACTCATGAGCAGCACCGTACTTCCATAGGTGGTCTATTATGTGACTCTAAATGCACACAAGCTCCATTTCTCTTTCTTTCTTTCTGTCTTTCCTTCCCCCGCACTCTTAAAGACCTTTCAAGGCATAGTGTAGTGAGCAGGATGTGATGAACACGTCTTGTATTTAACAGTGTAGGTTAAAAGTGGATTGCCAGTCAAGGAGCACTTAACAACTCGCTGGTAGTCTTTAGTCATACACAGGAAAAAAAAGTCTAATCACTGAACTCGTACTTCAGCCATCCGCTGCCTCTGTCGGCCTGTCAGAGCGCCGGCTCCGCACATTAGCTCATCACATGAAGAGCTCATGAATAGATTTACATCTCTGGGATTATTAACTGGACGAATCCAGCTAATGCCTTTCACAACCCACTGGCTGTAATACACTGCCATCAGTGTTAACCTGCATCTTCATCCTCCTCACTATCATCATCATTCGTCTTTTTTTAATCAGTGGCACAATCATCATCTTTCTCATTATCAACTTCATCATCACCATTACAGTACCATCAGCCTCTTCTTTAGTGCGTCACATCATCATCACCGTCAAACAGAAAAGAAATCCCTAACTATTATAGTATAACGCATTCATAGAATAAGTAATAAATACCAGTTAGCATTAATTTGACATCTGGAGGTGAAAAGACATTAAAACCTGGCTAAATTTGGTTGGAAAATGAAAGTTTTTTTTTTTTTTTTTTTTAGATGTCCAGATCAGTAGCTCTCAAACATTTTCCCGTCAAGGACCCTTAAACTGACACAAATTTGTTGAAGGACCCCCATTTCATTTGGATTTGTCCCAAGGTTCCCCATCTGAAAGCATTTTGCTCTTGGATGTTTTATTACAGATGAATAACATTATCAATATAGTCATAAATTCTGTTATGGCATAACCACAACCTTGGGAAAACTTGGTTCTATTATTAAGGGTGTGATTTGTGAAAAAAAGCAGAGGGCGGGATGTTTTTTTTTTTTTGTCATGCACAACAAAACCTGAAAGAAAACAATTCCCCTTTCAATTCCATGGATATAGTGCCACTAGGCCAGCCATGCCAATCAATAATCGATGGTAAGTAATCTCCAAATAAAATAGCACAATTAAAGACAATAACATTGAAGGGCCCACAGTATGAAAATTATAGAATTAAGAATATTTTTTTCTGGGATTTGGGGTGTTATTTTGTGTCTCTGGTGCTTCCACATGCATAAAAACTCATTCTCAATGGCACAACACTGCTACAACACACCCTAGTTCACCATAATCTTCAAAAGAACTACTTCCTGTCCCTGTTGTGCAGGTTTTCCACAAGTGGCACTCGTCTAGAAGAAGTCTCCCAGCTAATCCTGCCTTGGACTGACCAAAGCTGGAGAAAGAGTTATCTAGCTGATGGGATCTTACCGAGCTACTGAGCATGTGCAACTCCCAACAAAGATAGTATAGAAGTGAGATGTCTCACTCTGTAGCTAAAACAGAGACCTAAACACACAGGGTGAAAACAGGATCTGCAGCAATGTGCAGTACAACAAAAATATGGTGTGTTTTTTTATTTTATTTTTGTAAATGCAACCATGTACACCTATTATGGTACAATTATTAACCTGAAAATGAGTATAATATGGGGGCTTTAACACAACTTATAAAATTCTGTCATTGTGATACTTATTGACGGAATGTGGGGACTTTTCTTTTTAATGCTGCCTTCTTTACATCAAGTAACTTTCTTGCACTTTACTGTAACTTTTATTTTTGTATTTTATACCCATCTTAATCTATTTTACCTGTAAATTCTCATATTCCTTAATGAATTGGTTTTAACTGCTCTAATGTTTTATGGAAATGTAAACTTGCATTGTTGCTGTAATAATAAGGCTGCCTTGGCTTAAAGTGTCCCTGTAAGCCCCTTGAGGATTCTTCAGGGTGCCCGGTACTCACTTTGCGAACCACTGGTCTAGATTAAATGTAACCATTTTTTATTATATATTATTTCACGTTTGAAATACAGTGAGGAAAATAAGTATTTGAACATCCTGCTATTTTGCAAGTTCTCCCACTTAGAAATCATGAAGGGGTCTGAAATTGTCATCGTAGGTTCATGTCCACTGTCAGAGACATAATCTAAAAAAAAAAATCCAGAAATCACAATGTATGACTATTTATTTGTATGATACAGCTGCAAATAAGTATTTGAACACCTGTCTATCAGCTAGAATTCTGACCCTCAAAGACCTGTTAGTCTGCCTTCAAAATGTCCACCTCTACTCCATTTATTATCCTAAATTAGATGCACCTGTTTGAGGTCGTTAGCTGCATAAAGACACCTGTCCACCCCGTACAATCAGTAAGAATCCAACTACTAACATGGCCAAGACCAAAGAGCTGTCCAAAGACACTAGAGACCTTCACAAGGCTGGAAAGGGCTACGGGGAAATGTCCAAGCAGCTCGGTGAAAAAAGGTCTACTGTTGGAGCAATCATTAGAAAATGGAAGAAGCTAAACATGACTGTCAATCTCCCCGGACTGGGGCTCCATGCAGGATCTTACCTTGGGGGGGTCTCAATGATCCTAAGAAAGGTGAGAAATCAGCCCAGACCTACACGGGAGGAGCTGGTCAATGACCTGAAAAGAGCTGGGACCACCGTTTCCAAGGTTACTGTTTTTTTTTTTTTTTTATCATTATCATGATTACCGCCATCCTCAATTTAAATAAAAAGTTCATAATTACATTTTTGAAAAAACCCTCTTCAAGTAAATAAACTAATAACACGTAGCAACATTACCACCATAATTGTTCACTTTCATTAATATGCATATGCCTTATATTTGTTCACATATTAATAAAAACCCTAAAATATATAATATAGTGTTTTAATAAAGGAACATTATAACAGGAACACGACACGGTCCCACAGTTGTTTTTGGAGCACGTCATTTCTTTTCATCACATTCCAAATCCAATTGCAGTTTTCCAACATGATATCTTCTTTTTTTTCCCCATTACTGATGATTTATCCACAAGAGATTCATGTTTTTCCAGAAAATGGAAATTATCCAGCTGCTATAGTTGTTGTATATGGAGAAAATGACAAGGACTGTCCGCACTACAGCACACATACTCCCTCCCGTGGCGTCAAAAAGCGGCGCTTGGTAAGGTGTCATTGGTGTTTGTTACTGACGCAAAACGTCTCCTTTAGCGTCATATTTGGACTCTTAGTGTCGCTTTTTGACACTTTGGGTATATTTTACTGACATGAACAAGAATGGGACAGTCAGGTTTAGGAAAAGATGGTGGGTGGAGTTACAAAATGTACGTTTCAGAGATTGTTGTTTGACCCATCCACTACCCCAACCAAGGTCCAAATGCCGATCTTTAATACTACTTTCTTCCTGTCACGCTTAATACTTCGTAATACAAATACTACGTAGTAATACTACATCATCTTACAGCGTTGTGGTTGAGCTGCCGGTGTGTTTCATACAGACGCTAAGGGGGACCACAAAAAAATAAGGTGCCCATTGTATTTTGTCCATCCTCTACTTATAACCCTCCCCAAAAGACATTAAAGGGCCGTCCACACCAAGAACAATACAATAACTATAGAGTCAGAGCGATTTCACGAACAATAGAAACTCTAACAGCCAATCAAAATCCATCTGAACTCACAAGATGGCACGGTGCAGAGAGACATGATCATTTCTGTATTTTGTAAATTGATATTCTATCTTGTTCAGCACTTTGGTCAACCACAGATGTTTCAATGACACTGCGGAGAGATGTGTTTCACACACAGGTAGACCTGATCTTTCCTATCGCTAAGGGGCTACAACTCTTCAGCTCTGTGTTTTCAGTTGTAGAGCGGTTGCCTGCCAATTGGAAGCTTGGTGGTCCGATCCCTGGCCCTGCAGTCCCGTGTCAAAGTGTCCTTTGGCAAGACACTGAACCCTGAGATTGCCACCGATGTGCATCTAAGTGTAAATGTGTGTGTGAGTGGCACCTTGTACAGCAGCCTCTGCCACAGTGTGTGTGAATGGTTCCTGTACTATGTAAAAGCGTTTATTCCTGTAATCTTACGTTGCCACGTCTGTTGTATAATATGCATTATTATCAGCTGGAGCGTGCGGTGCGGGCTTGTCTAACGCCACTGTTTACACCACGTTATAGTTGCGGTTATAGTTATCGTTTTTGATGTGGACGGGCCTTAAGAATGAAACAAAACTAATTGAAGGTAGAATGAAAACACTGAATTTTTTTCTAGCAGGTTGCCTGGGCGAATCACCTTCCCCTGCAAAGTACAATTGGGCTTCTGATAACAGATCTTTTAATATAGCTCTCTTCCTCAATATGGGAGGATTGTGAGGGTGCCAGGCAGGGATATTGAGTGCGAGCTAAGAGTTTCTCCCTTTTGGCTCGGCCCGCCATCCAAACTTATTAGACAGATAAATGAGAGCTGCACTCGCGTTCGCAGCAGGCCTCTTTTTGTGCCTGTGTGTCTCCTGAATACTGGCTCAATCAGATAGCGGCCAGCCTTTCACTGCAGCAACCATCTCTCTGCATCTGTTGACCTCCACTGGCACAGCCGGGACTAATGTGAGCTGCTTTGGTGTGCATTGAAACCGCTGACTCCCTTTCACTTTGAAACGGCTTTTTTTTTTCCCCAGACAAAGCTTGGATATAAAGGTCAGGCTGTGTATATGTGGCTCTGCGAATTGAGGATTTTGTTCCCTGATTTAACAAAGTCAAAAATAAACTTGCAAAAATCCCTTCTTTGGGGGGGGAGGCCTCAGGTTTTTGACTTTCATCCTAATGTCCCAGCTTGTATAACGTGTGATAATGTGCGTTTTATTTATCCTACACGGACGGATGATGTGCACTAGTATTATAGAGCAGGGATTCTTGTCGGACAGAATAAAAAGTGTCGCTATCAGCAGACCCGTCTTCTGAGTTTGTGTGTGGGCTCATGTGTGTGTTGGGTTCAGACCCACACGCAAACCCAAAAAGAAGTCCTTAAAAAACGACATCCTCCACCAGTTTCCTGTAACCATGACGATAGGAAGTGTTTTCCAATCACATCTCTGTATACCATTGTCACATGAGTTAGGGAAGTGCACACTGTTTCCTGCTGTTTTCACTGGCTTCCTCCCAATGGTGTGTGTGTGTGCGCTCAGGATTTTGCATTCGGTCCTGGAAAGTTCCTAACCAAGTATTCTATTTGGGTTTTATTTTGAATGTGCCGACTACAACTCCATCAAATTTGAAAAAGTAAGTTGCAAATTTTTGGTGGCATTTTTAGAGCAACATTAAATGAGTTCATGAGCAGTATAGTTTTTTTTTTTTTCTTTCTTATATTTGTCCATTTGACACAATCTTTGTCATCCCATGTAAATATCTGCTTGGTTCAGTGATTTTACTTGAATGAAACACTTGCATTCACTTGTTTGAAAACTACAGTTAAACTGAAGATTGCAATTATCTTCCATTTAATGCATGGTTTCTTCATAAAATCATGATCATTTAAAGGTACTCTGTTTTTTCGACCACATACTGATGGTTTCACGCTATTATTTTGACAGTCGCTGGTGGTGACGCACCAGTAAGCCGACGTAATATGTCAGCAAAGGCAGGGAAATAAGGTGCTAGCCATCAAACATGGATGTGTACAATGTAGTATTTAAAGCAGATTTAATGTATATTTTAATGTGAAAACAATGCTTAATGTGAAAGGGGTCACTTGTAGTGATGATCATTTAGGGAATTATCGCCAGAATCTGCAGCTCCTTTCGACTTTACAAGGCTTAATAGGGAGTTACAGCTCATTGTTTAGCTGTCCGGCCCAGAACTTTATGTTTTGGTTGACTCTCATGGGACACAACATCGTCTTCAGTTGCAGCAGGCAGCGGTTTTTGGCCAAAAAACTCTAAAAACCACTGTACACTACCTGCTCAGCACCGAAGCAGCAGACAGACACAGTTAAGCCCTTATGTTGTCCTCAGGTCAAATTGACCTGTTGTCCTATATCAATGTTCTTTTTAATTACCCAAAATACCATGATTGAATCCACACAACGCTCTTTGGCAAATACACATCTCTACTTTCATTAATTTTGGGGCGTCTTATTCAATTTTATAGCATTTGAAAAACAAATTGAAGTGCTTTTGAAATAGTATTGAGAGTAAAAGTTGACATATTCCAGTCTGGGATTATCCATCAACATCCATTCCTTTAATTTTAGTCTAAATAATTCCTAATTTCTGCTTTTCTAACTCAAATATTGTAGGTATAATTTCCTATAAATGAGGTTTATTGAGCATAAATTCTAAAAAACACCGTAAAACTAAAGTTAATAAGTTAATGTTACGTAGTGTTAAAAGTAAAAAACATTGAAAAAAGCGTCAAAAGTGTTGAAAAAGGGACAAAAACATAAGAAAAAGTTACAAACATTGAGAAAAGTGTCAACACAAGTGATGATTTTCAATTTTGACGGGAAGACAACACAAGGGTTAAGAGACTAGCTGGGGAATATAGCAGATAAAGAGAAAGATATTTCCCTTAGAAGTTGGTAGAGACCCAACTAGATCAAAAAGAGAGAGAATATTGGACTGACATTCATCTGATGGACACAAACATGACTCCAAATGGATTAAAATATTTCTTGTAACTGCTGGAGGTATACATAAGCAACTGTTTGCTGAAAAGGGTGCCATATTAATTTTAAAAGGTGATGACATGTCAATGTTGTGTTCACAAACATCAGTTACAGCAGGTTTTGGATATACAAATCAGAAAGCTCGGGACACACTGGCTGCAGAAGCACCCGATCAGGCCTCGCAGCGCTTCGCTGTCAGTGTGTGCCTAGCGTTAGACCCCATCGTCCACATGTTCCACCCAAACAAGTTCTGTCCCGAGGCTTTTTTTTTTTTTTTCACAGCACCCAAGACAAATTTGATTGGTTTAAAGAAATGTTAACACACCAGAGGATGTTTTTACCCCATCCCGAATGCTGTCTGGACTAGTCAGAGTGTCTTTGCAGCGCTGTGGGGGAAGGTCTGACAATGGGAGACTATAGCACCCGTAACCACAGTGATATCACCGTGAACTGACACACCTTGGAGTACACTTGGACATTACTGCAGCAATGTGAGAATGTGAAAAAAAAAAAAGGATTTTCAGCTGGTGTTCAGTGGCTCTGTTGCTCTTTGAGTGGGTCATTGTTTTAGAGGGTTTGCATCCTAAACAGCAGTTTCTAACACTAAATGGTGTAATAGATGCAAAAGACACAGAGAATATAGATGTATATGGACTGTTCTTATATCTTCTTTTCTAGTCTTAACAACTGGACACTGGAGATAGAAGTCACAAGAAGCTGTACAATTTTCTCTAACCAGAGTTGTACTGGAAACAACAAAACGGTTACACTTTACTTTAAGGTATTTAGTGACATGACACTGTCATGAACGTGGCATGGAAATTTCATTTTAGGAGGTTTTTTAGCATTCCCCCAGCCTGCCTATGGCCCCCCAGTGGCTAGAAATGGTGATGGGTGTAAACCGAGACCTGGGTATCCTGCTCTGCCTTTGAGAAAATGAAAGCTCAGATGGGCCGATCTGGAATCTTGCCCCATTGAGATACAGTATTAGGGGACCACTAAGGTCTATATAAAAGAGACTTCAGATACAGTATTAGGGGACCACTAAGGTCTATATAAAAGAGACTTCAGATACAGTATTAGGGACCAATAAGGTCTATATAAAAGAGACTTCAGATACAGTATTAGAGGACCACTAAGGTCTATATAAAAGAGACTTCAGATACAGTATTAGGGGACCACTAAGGTCTATATAAAAGAGACTTCAGATACAGTATTAGGGGACCACTAAGGTCTATATAAAAGAGACTTCAGATACAGTATTAGGGACCAATAAGGTCTATATAAAAGAGACTTCAGATACAGTATTAGAGGACCACTAAGGTCTATATAAAAGAGACTTCAGATACAGTATTAGGGGACCACTAAGGTCTATATAAAAGAGACTTCAGATACAGTATTAGGGACCACTAAGGTCTATATAAAAGAGACTTCAGATACAGTATTAGGGGACCACTAAGGTCTATATAAAAGAGACTTCAGATACAGTATTAGGGACCACTAAGGTCTATATAAAAGAGACTTCAGATACAGTATTAGGGGACCACTAAGGTCTATATTAAAGAGACTTCAGATACAGTATTAGGGGACCACTAAGGCCTATATAAAAGAGACTTCAGATACAGTATTAGGGGACCACTAAGGTCTATATTAAAGAGACTTCAGATACAGTATTAGGGGACCACTAAGGCCTATATAAAAGAGACTTCAGATACAGTATTAGGGGACCACTAAGGTCTATATAAAAGAGACTTCAGATACAGTATTAGGGGGCCACTAAGGTCTATATAAAAGAGACTTCAGATACAGTATTAGGGGACCACTAAGGTCTATATAAAAGAGACTTCAGATACAGTATTAGGGGACCACTAAGGTCTATATAAAAGAGACTTCAGATACAGTATTAGGGGGCCACTAAGGTCTATATAAAAGAGACTTCAGATACAGTATTAAGGGACCACTAAGGTCGATAGAAAAGCATCCAAAATGCACCGTGTCATGGGACCTTTAAAAACAAATCAAACTTTTATGACATAACGCTTCTTTTAGTAAGTGTCATTAGGTTTACAAGTTATAGTTAGGGTTAGGGTTCATGTGTCATGGCAGTGTCATGTCACTCTTTTGTAGATACCTTCAAGTTACCAACAAAAGCTCACAAGACATTCAATTGACTAGTATATTTGCATAGGATCAATACTTTCTGCTCCTACTAATCAAAAGGTGCTGGGCCACTGCGTGATCAAAGGGAAATTCTTCCTCTAACACTGAGCTAGAAAACAAATGCAGATAGACTTAATTTAATCAGTATACACTAAAGGTTGTTGAGTACAGTCCAAATATACAGAACAGTAGGAGTTTGATCATTGAACAGGAATGAGAATATAAGGATAAGATTAATTGGGTGCTTCATTTTGAAACATGCAGTGACTGAGAGCCTTTGGTCTTACAGAGCATCGGATGTTAAAGCCTTCTGAAGCCACCTTCAGCTTTCTCGGAGTGTAATCAACACGTGGGCATCAAGTAACACTCCACCACTCATTCCCGTTGGATCAAACCTGGCAGCAATGCAGGCTGGTCTTCAGGTAACCAGCAGCACCTCCGTCCAGATTCTGCCAAAGCTTGGGACTGCAAAAAACACCCTTCAGCCCGTCCTGGTCCAGGCCATCATCAATCCTAAGCGAGGTATGGAAGGACCACTCCAGACACCACAGCCCCCCAGGACCTGCAGCTCACCCGGACCTTCTGGGAAGTCCTGCTGGAGCTTGGATGCCAGAGTGGCCGTGCTTCTGGTGACTCTGGCTGGAGCTGTCACCCTGCTGCTGCTCTACAAACTCCTGCAGCTGAAACACAGGTGTGTACATGTCGCAGAGCAATACGTGATGTATCGGGTGCGCGATCACAGAAGGCTTGCGTTGCACCACTCAGACCTTGACGCTAATAGTGTATATTTTCCCACGGCCTCGACTACCACCTGAAAACGTGCCTTCTTCTAACATATATTGCAGTATATTGTAACAACAAATCACTGGCAGGGTGAAGTAATGCATAACTTCTAATAAAACTACATGTCTCAATGCACTACTAAACAGAATACAGATAAATTATGTGTTATACTGTACGTAAACCAAACAAAATACTTTCAATAGGGGTATTTCCAGGTGCTACATTTGCGTCATGTGGATGCACCGTACTAATGACATCTGAAGCTTTTACGTGTCTTCAAAAAGGTGGTTACAAACAAGTGGCTGAATGGAGACTACAGAGGTAGCCTTCAGAGGTAGTCTTAAGGGAGGAATGACTTGCAGACAGTTTTAAGACAGGAGTCTTTTGAATAGAACTTACTGTACCTTTGGCACCAGAGGTAGGCTTTTCAACTATTGCAAACTTGTTAACTTGGAGAACCCTTTTCTCCTTTTTACACCTGTCTTTATTGAATGAAATTATATATACAGTACAATCACAAAAACCAAATGCTATAGGGAGCAAATGGGATAGTTAGTAATGGCAGGACCCCAGGAAGTGTGCCGGCTTTGAAGCCAATTTGACACAGTGGCTACTGTGACATGGGAAATAGTTACAAAGTACTGGTGTTTAAAACACACAGAGCTTAAAGGGTTGCAGCCCCGTAGCGATCGGAAAGGTCACGTCACGCCACTACCTGTGTGTGTGAACACATCGCTCCACAGTGTCAATGATGTCTGTCACATGATACCTTGGCAACCAAAAGTACTTTTTTCCCATTGATTTACATTGGTAAAAGAGACATACATTTTTTGGGCGATCAGATCCCCCGCAAAATGTTCAGAATATGAAACATTTGGCCCAATAACATTTGGAAAGTCTAGAAGAGACGAACGATTAAATGGGTTGTTATATCCCCATTCAAGTTAGTCAAGGCCTAAACTGGAAGTAGCTGGCTCGCAGAGCCAATCATTGAGGTAAATTTAAACAAGGAAGTTGAACTTTTTTTTGGCTTCATTGGCTGAATGAAGATCTGCCTTGAACGCTGTATCCAGTTCTTATTACACATCCATCGGCTTGAGAGTTAAGCGTTAGGTCAATAGCTAAATGTACACCACCACCTAATTGTGAATAGTCACTATGTCAGTAGTTTCTGGAAAATATGAATATTTTGCATAGACTTGTAGATGAATTGCCATGTTTTGGTGTGACCAGTAAAAAAGCGCTTTCAACTTTGGACCTAGTGAGAGTTTAGTTTTGGACAGAGAAAGGCTAGCTGTCTGACAGGCCATACAGGCTAGCTGTCTCTCCTTGGCTCCAGCCTTTATGCTAAGCTAGGTTAACCATTCTCCGACTCCAGCTCTGGACTTAATGCAAAGACATTAAAATGAATGTTGATCTAACTTGAAATTTACTTTTGTTCAACCTGGACCCTGTTTTCCTATGTTTTTGTGTCTATGTGACTGATGGGAATAACAATCCTTGAAAGTTGTCCAGTATAAAGCAAGACAGCTGCAGTACAGTAAGTAAATACAACTGTAAGTTAGTTGGCCTATTGTGCAAATTGTATCTATGTTCACTAAAGTGCTTGTTTAGGCTCAGATTAATATTCTAAGTGTCTGACAACATTATGAAAAGGAATTGTAAGGAGGTTGACCTTTCTGTTAAAGAGTAAGATTCTTTTTTTAAACATAAAAACATTTGCGAAATTGCGTTTGCTAAAGCCACCAGACTCCATGTAAATAAACAGCAATTTTAGCATTGTAAAATACACTTCATTGAACGTAGACAGAAACAAAATAAAACTATGGAAAGCCGTTTTGGGTTGTCTTTCCAACTTTCCAACAATCACAACTCTAGTTTTGGTTGAAATAAACACATACTATAACAATTTACATGTGAAAACATGTTGGCTCTAGACATGCTAAAAGTATTGTTTTTTTAAATGGAGTCTGGTGGGTTTAGCGACCTCAGAGCTGTTTCTGGTTAAAGAGAAAGGTCTTAAAGAGCTTTTTAAAGGTCCTTTTCATATATAATATCTACACAATAATAATTGAGGCCTTTCAGTGGCAAAAAAGCACTTTTAGTGGACCAAATTGACAGATTTGCCCCTACAGGGTAACATCACAGCTTGGTCTGAGGCTGCCGGTTACAGCCATCACGCTTAATACTGGACCAATTTCAATCACTCACAGACAAAATCATAGGAAAATAGGGTCCAGGTTGAAAACAGAAGAGTAGTTACACTTTAAATTAATTCCAATGAGAATTGTACCTGATTAAATGAAAAAATGAAAACATTGGGGTTGTTGATGTTGGCTTGTGTTGTGTCCTGCAGGCTGAGGTTGGCCAGGGCGAGGCATGCGCTGGAGTACTACAGCTTCTACCACACCGCCACCTACACACTCAAACACGCTGCGTCGTGTCACGACCTGCCGGACAAAAACGGGACGGCCCCTGAAGCTGCAGCACCTGTACAAGTCGTAACCCCGGTGACCCCAACTGTTGTCACTCCGCTTCCACCCCCACCGCTGCCCGCTCCACCCCGCTGCCACTCCCCCCACCCCCTGTCCTCCACACTCCCCCTGCTGTCCTGGCCTTCCCTTTCCCGCTGCCTGTGTTCCACACCACCCCGCCCAGCCCTCACCTGTCGTGGGGCGCCTGCTCGGACGCGGATGTGTACTCTCGGATCGGAGCTTTCAGGCCCTCCAGACTCTCCAGTCTCTCCAACCACTCGAAAGTCATCCTTTTTGAACACTCGTCCCTCTGACCCCCAGAACATGACTGAATATCAACAATTTGAGAAGACTGTAATGATTAAGAAGGAACTGTACTTAATATTCAGAACAAAAAGTGGTCTGGGATTGCTTCCACGCAGCTCTCACAGACTGTTCCCCAACCCTCAAATGCACCTGTGAGAATGAGACATTTTAAGTTGTCCGATTTTTATTAGATATTACCTAATTACAATAAGTTAGTGAAAAAAAAACGAATTGGTGAATTAAATTGGTAATGGAAGGTATTGGACATGTACCAATACCAATATCCTGACTTTGATACCGGTTACTGAACATTACTTTTTTCATACCAATTTTCTAAAGTCTGTTTCAACAAAAAGAAATTAAAACATTTCACATTACGGCACCAAGCTTTTTTATTTATTTTTCAGCACTTACTACGTGAGCCCCTTCCCGGTGCATAAAGTCTTTCCTGCCTTTGTGACAACATCATCACAACGTTAGACAGCCAATCACAAACATTACAAGATCTTGTTAGAAGCATGCTGCATGCTTATTGGCTCACTGACACTAATACTCCTAATGTTTTCAAATTTGGTATTGAATGATGAGGCACTTTTCCATACAGTATAACCAAAAAGTAACCAAAAAGTATTGAATTCTGTACCCACCCTTTGTGATTACATAGAGCTGTAACTATGAAACTGATATAAAGTTAGTAGGGTGCAAATGTGTTCATGCATTCCATTACTTAAAAAGTTAACAGAAGTTTGTAATGCATCTCAGCCAGATGTATTTAATGTGAGAGTCCTGAAGTTTCATACTTCATTTGCTTTCCTAAATGCTGATAATTTATATTCCTAAGATATAATGTCTTCATTTTTATTTTTCAGTGTAGGTTTTGTTGGAGGGCCCATTGTTTCCCGAACTGGGAGGCATTTCCTTAGCCCGTTTTCCATGGCACGGTCCAGCCCTGTTTCACATCATTATCTGCATTCTCTGTTTCCTTCCTGACTCTCTCTCATGTAGCAATGTTACATTAGCAATGCATTTCCTTCACTTACAGTCAGAAATATTGACTCGGCTATTTAAATTATTCAAATTCTCAGAACAAAAAACATGTACATATCTCTACTTCCCAATAATTACACACACAGTTAACATTGGTCTGTTGTTGATATGGTAACCTGAGCATCCACCTTGGCCCCAATAAGCTTTAAAGAAGAGTTTTCTTTTAATACCTAATCGTGTTTTCCCAACAGGCCTCTCATTTATAATTCAACAATAGTTTGTAAATTCTTGAGGGAAGCTGTTTTAGTTGATGCCTGTTTGTTTCTCTCTGCATGGCGGGGCGAAAACCGAGACTTTGTGTGGCATTCCTCATTAGTTTTTCCTGTCTCTAAGTCTACAAAAGGCCAACAGTTCAAGTAGTTCCCTCCAGAGCAAGCGACCGTGGCGAGGAAAAACTTCCTAAATTCTCCATAATAAGACATAACTTGTGTGTGGAGTTTAAATAACTCCTAACCCTAACTTACTCTAACCCTAACTCTAGCAGTATGGCCTATGGGTATAACCTTAAAGCAACAGAGTGTAAAAAAATGTATATATTATTCAGGCATTATGAAAGTGCTTATTTTTTCCTTTCTTTCTATTATGCTTTCCAAAATTGAGGACAATTATCATGACCAATGTTGGCGTGGTTGCAAGAGCGTTTTTGTTGTTGTTGTTGTTGTTGTTGTTACATCTATTGTGGAAATACACAGAAGTTAGAATTTATTTGATCCAACTTAGTTATTTAGTTATGAAAGAAATCTTGATTGTCAACTTTGCCCTGTAGTATGTCTGCTCAACTGAAATTGTCACGTCATTTTGAATTTGATTTTTGTGTACACGTCAGGATTTTCACGTTAATTACGTGTTGCCTGCGCTGATTTTTGGCTTTTCAATACTACTCGCTACCGTAATCGTTCTGTGATCATGAAATAGACTTCCCATTGAAATACATCACTTCAAAATTCGTATTCAACACACAAAAATGACATTAACATGACCTGTACGACTCTATAGATTAAATAACGTGGCAATATCACAAACTGCCATGACACTGGGCTCGTCTGCTGGACTAGAAATTTGAGGCAGTATGCCTGTTTCTTACAAATCGTCTTTTCAAGCTGGGATGTCTCTTGGCACAAAGAATAATCTTGATAAAGTGAAGAAAGGAAAAACATCCTGCTTTGCATTAAGTCATTGGTTGGAGGACTATCTAGCTGTTAAATATGGAAAGAGTGTGGCCTGGGTGACCACCAATGTTGTCTTGGAAATTAACAAATAATATCTTAATGTGAGAAAGCTTAACCTCAGATAGAAGTCCTCAAAATGTCCCTGTGTGAACAGATGTTTGTCCCCACAACATCAGCAATAGTAGCTTTACAAAATGGAAACAACTAAAGATGTTTTGTCTGCAGGCGGTGATAATGGAGTAATTATTGCAGAAGCTATAATTTAGTGTCATCCTGTGTCCACAACTTCAGATCTACAGTTTCAAGTGCATCACCTCAACTAATCTGTGCGTCCTTGTTCCTGAAATGGATGTAAACACAGTTTTGTGTGGAACAGAGTTGACTGATAGTCGACAGTCTGCGGGTTCATAAATCTAACAGAAGTTTGTCCCAGAAGCCCTTAACTCAAAGCTCAGATGCTTGGTAATTGCATCTCTTTTCATTTTCTAATCTCTGCAGCCACAGTGGGAGGAAATGGTCATTGTTCCAATTACAAAACAAATCATTTACTTGTAATTTTGAGGGAGGCAAAATATTAAGAGATTCAAGAAAAAAAAAAACTCTTTCTAATGTTGGCTCTCAGGGACAAAACTAGTATTAAGAGTATTAAAGCGTCCATATTATGCTCATTTTCAGGTTCATAATTGCATTTTGAGGTTCTACTAGAATAGAGTTACATTTTCAAAAAACACCATATTTTTGTTGTACTCCACATTGCTGCAGATCCTGTTTAGGTGTTTAGGTCTCTGTTTTAGCTCCGGAGTGAGACATCACACTTCTATACTATCTTTGTTGGGAGTTGCACATGCTCAGTAGCTAGGTAAGATCCCATCAGCTAGATAACTCTTTCTCCAGCTTTGGTCAGTCCAAGGCATGATTAGCTGGGAGACTTCTTCTAGACGAGGGCCACTTGTGGAATACCTGCACTACAGGGACAGGAAGTAGTTCTTTTGGAGATTCTGGTCAACTAGTGGGTGTTGTAGCAGTGTTTTGCCATTGAGAACAAGCTAACATGCTAAGGTTAGCCACCTCGTCTCGGCTAGTGACGTAGAAAGCCGTGCAGCTCACCTGAAGACTGAAGGCAGAGGACATTCAGAAACCGGATCTCACTCAAACAGCATGGATAGTTTTCCAAGTTTGTATGTGTGTGGAAGCACCAGAGACACAAAATAACACCCCAAATCCCCAAAAAGATGTTTTTCATAACATGGGCACTTTAAGATCTCAACAGTAAAGTCTTGCTCTTGGTCAGAATCTCCTGTCATGGGAAGGTGGAGGTTAAAGAGTATCTGAACTCTACTAAAACATGTTTTACTTATGTTTGTGTCCCCTAAAATGTCTATACAGACTATACTGACTTGCATCTGTAAGAAGTTTGTAAGTAAAGAGGCGTTTTTACATTCCTCTATTAAAGGGGGATATATCTGTGCACTTCCCTGTAATCTAAGATTCAAACGTAACCCAGGGCATGTTACTAATCCATAAACCAATTGCTTTTCTAAATCTCCAGCAAAGAGTGGACTGTCTGTATAGAGAGCAGAGACACACTGTCATTGTAGCTGTGTCTGCCACTGTCAGTTAAAAGCTAAAAACAACAAATAAAAGATGCTTACTATTCTGATATATCTGATTTTTGTGCACAAAGACTCCTCATCAGGGACAGGATGCCAAAACTATCGCTACAGATCAAGAGCTTGCAGCACTCTGTAAGCAGTCTGCCCTACAATAGAGACATGTACAGAAGGGTCAAAAAGTATTTGACCCCTTGCTGATTTTGCAGGTTTGCCCACTTACAAAGAATGCAACGATCTATAATTTTAATCATATGTACATTCTAACAGTGAAAGACAGAATCCCAAAGAAAATTCCAGAAAATCACATCATATGAATTTATAAAAATTGATAACCATCTGATGAGGAAAAACAAGTATATGACCCCCTACCAAACAGCAAGTATTCTGGCTCCTACAAGCCAGTTAGTCTTTCTTTAAGACACAGCCCCAATCCCAACCAATTATCTACATCAAATACACCTGCCTCACCTCGTTACCTGTATAAAAGACACCTGTCAACACCCAAACAACCAGCATCCAACATCACCACCATGGGCAAGACCAAAGAGCTTTCTACGGACATCAGGGACAAGATTGTAGATCTGCACAAGGCTGGGATGGGCTACAAGAGAATCGGAAAGCAACTTGGAGAGAAAAGATCAACTGTCGGTGCAGTTATCAGGAAATGGAAGAAGCACCACACCACCGCCAACCTCCTCGGTCTGGGCCGCCACACAAGATCTCGCCTCGTGGGGTGTCCCTGATCATGCGAACGGTGAGGAATCATCCCAAAACCACAAGGGGGAACTGATGAATCAACTGAAGGCAGCTGGGACCACAGTTACAAAAGAAACGGTTGGTAACACACTACGCCGTCATGGATTGAAATCCTGCAGCGCACGCAAGGTCCCCCTGCTCAAGAAGAAACATGTACAGGCCCGCATGAAGTTCGCCATTCACCACCTGGACGACTCAGAAGAGGCCTGGAAGAAGGTGATGTGGTCAGATGAGACCAAAATAGAACTTTTTGGCCTCAACTCGTCGTGTTTGGAGGGCAAAGAACACCGAGTACAACCCAAAGAACACCATCCCCACCGTCAAGCATGGTGGTGGCAACATCATGCTTTGGGGGTGCTTTTCAGCCAAGGGGACGGGACAACTCCATCGTATTGAGGGGAGGATGGACGGGGCCATGTATCGTGGAATTCTGGACCAACATCTCCTTCCCTCAGTGAGAGGATGGGTGTTTCAGCACGACAACGACCCTGAGCACACCGCCAAAGCAACAAAAGAGTGGCTGAAGAAGAAGCACATCAAGGTTCTGGAGTGGCATAGCCAGTCTCCAGACCTGAATCCAATTGAAAATCTTTGGAGGGAGCTTAAAATTCGAGTTGCCAGGCGACAACCTCGGAACCTGAATGATTTGGAGGCTGTCTGCAGGGAGGAGTGGGCCAACATCCCTGCCCAAATGTGCACAAACCTTGTCACCAACTATAAAAACCGTTTGACATCTGTGCTGGCCAATAATGGCTTTTCTACAAAATATTAACATGCTGTTTGGTAGGGGGTCAAATACTTGTTTTTCCTCATCAGATGGTTATCAATTTTAATAAATTCATATGATGTGATTTTCTGGAATTTTCTTTGGGATTCTGTCTTTCACTGTTAGAATGTACATATGATTAAAATTATAGATCGTTGCATTCTTTGTAAGTGGGCAAACCTGCAAAATCAGCAAGGGGTCAAATACTTATTTCCCCCACTGTGGAATATACAATAATGCTCTTTTAACGGTCAACCCATGACCAAGCTGTCCGAAAAGTGAAGTCAATGCGGATGGGCCTTAACCCCGCGACTTAAGAGTACTGTCACTTTGCTGCCTGTTCTGCCAATTTTCCCAGTCTTTGTCACATTCATGATGACTATTCAAAATTGTGATACCATGGAACCAGCACTGGAATTCTTAAAAAAATAAAAATAAAAGTGGCAGACTGAGCCTATAGAAAATTTCTATTGTATACAGATAAATAATTTGTTTAAAAATGAAAACAAGTGAAATTAATAATGAAGGGGATGTTTTATTTAGCAGAATTACATTGTGTATTATCCTACATTAATATTTTCTATATTTTAAAGCATGCTGTATTCTGATAAAATGCCCCTCACTCCCTGGGCCCTTCCTGACTGATTATTGGTCCCCCCCATACTCATATTCATTAACATGCAAAGATGAGCATAAAAAGGAGAGAAATTGAAGGACAGTCACAAATAATATTGGCGATTCTGCCATTTGCTTTGCATGCTGTCTGAACACACCAGTTATTATGGTTTATCCTTAAATTAAATGGATTTGCTTGCCAGTAATCCATCTGCAACACTATACATCCTCCTATTGAAACATAAGTTTATTATTATATAAAATATGTCAGGAGAACTTATACTTCCTGTGTTATACCATACATTAATACATGCTTAAAACGTCCTTATAGCTGTATAAAACCACATTATAGTGGGTTATAAACCACTTATTTAATACTTATTTATTGTAAAAAGTGAAACCATCATTAAAGTCCTTCTGGGATTATTTTATCATAAAAGAATTACATAAAAAAACCTGCATAACTTTGCATTTCTTATGCCCTTTTCAATTGCTCTCTTTACACTGGTTACACACGCAGTACATGCAATCAGCTGACACATCCAGACCAATGGCGATGCCATTTTATTGTGCTTAAATCAGCTGGAGAAGAAAACGAAGGAACACCTGCAGAAGGTAAAACGAGAAAAAAAACACAAAGCCAACAAACAAAGAGCCTCTGTTTGATGTCCTACTTAACGTCACGGCACAGACAGCGTGACTGCACTGACACCTGCCTCAGGTTTAGTTTCAGGTTCAGCAAGGTTGGCTTTATGGAGCCAAAAAACAGACCAGGCTGTAAGACTTAAAGAGGAACCACCACCTACATTAGGAAGACTCGCAACTTTCAGACCGGTTGCTCGCGTCACATCTACGTCTTCAAGCTCAGTTGGAGGCTGCGCAGTAACGCTCAGCATCACCGGGAAAGAGCTTCTAATATCCTTTGGTCTGGGGTCATATAGTCCATTTTTATACCGTCTATCCATTTACCTGAGCTGCACTTTGCTCTTTGCTCTACCTAGCTGTGTGCAGAGAGCAAATTGCGTATCATGTGTAGGCAGGATTAGGCCTGAGGAATAACGTGGATTTTTGAAAATGAGTGTAGTTTCTATTTAAGAGAACAGGTTAAACATTTCTGTTTGTGGATGGCTGGAACAAATGAGATAAAAACCTGTTAATTAATGGCATTTAGAGGTGTCAGCAGGTGTGTTTTGGACCGTTGGGCTGAGCCAAGACATGTTTCATCTCCTGACTTTAACTCGTCCTCTCAATCTCAGAAAGAAAGAGATAAGCACTTTGTTTGGAAAAGTTATTAGGAATTTGAAGTTGCTACATTGAAATTCCGTACTTGACAACATGATTGGCCCATAAACATAGTTTTTAACATTAGGAGATTAATTAATATACTGAAGCAAGACCATGACCTCTGAAGTTCAGATGTAAAATATATTTTCCTTTGGTTTCAGTTCCAATGCTGGACCGCATCACCAGACAAACCAGCCCTCCGGGGTGATATAGTTAATTTATTAAAGATGTACGCATAATTAGTCGTGACTTCATTATTGTTGGAGGAGCCCTGTGAAACATCACGACCCCACAGCAGGGACTTCATTTGTTTGCATTTGGCTCCTGTAGAGACGCTTGTGCATGACCAGCAATCCATGTTTTACATGATCCCACTAACACAACAAGTTACACAATGTCAAAATGGCACAAATTACAATCTGACGTTTGCTGAGTTGACAAGAGTTACTTAGAGCAACACATTCTCATAAATGTAGGATATCAAAATGTTGTGTTATGCGGCTAATAAAGTTAAGAAAAAGGTTGTGGTTTGGATTAAAACACCCCAAAGGGACACACATTTCCTGGGTGAAGGTCTTTTGTTTTCCCCGGGAAACTAACTCCGCTCCCTGGCCTGAAAGTCCTGTCTTTTATCCCCCACCCGTCCATCCATCCATCCCAACTTCCTACCTATGCAGCCAGCCATGTTCTTATACAGCAGCAGTCAATGTGGTGTGAGGACGTCAGTATTAGCGATGGAGTAGGCTGGCACATGTGTAACCTGGGAAGTTGTTACATTAGAGTTCCATAAAAGCTTACCTTTGCCTCCAGGTGTCTTCTAAGGTAAGGGACAGTATTGGCTGGATCATTTACGGCCGCTGGAACTTCTGAGTGTCCCTCACCTTCCAGTTCCAGAACCAGCAAGCAAGCTAATGTTGCACACTAAAAATGAATGTTTTGAAGAAAATTTGGATTGTGCCACAAGGCTAATCTGCTTGGTTCTTTCAGGGAAGGAGTGTAAAGATTTGCAAAGAATATGTTTATGACATTTACTCTAACTGGGACATTTTGGGACAATTTACGGGGATTTGCTATGGACGACGTACAGCAGCGATACACTGGTACTGGTAATTACGTTTAACTATGCATCCAGCTAATCTTTAGCAGTGGGCAAATGTTCCAACAAAGAAACAATTTCTTTACGGAGACCATTTTACAGATCCACCACCGCTGAGCTTAGCACCGCCCAAGACAATTGTAATTGGTTTGAAGGTCCCATGACATGGTGCACTTTGGATGCTTTTATAAAGACTGTAGTGGTCCCCTAAAACTGTATCTGAAGTCTCTTTTATATAGACCTTAGTGGTCCCCTAATACTGTATCTGAAGTCTCTTTTATTTAGACCTTAGTGGTCCCCTAATACTGTATCTGAAGTCTCTTTTATATAGACCTTAGTGGTCCCCTAATACTATATCTGAAGTCTCTTTTATATAGACCTTAATAGTCTCCTAATACTGTATCTGAAGTCTCTTTTATATAGACCTTAGTGGTCCCCTAATACTGTATCTGAAGTCTCTTTTATATAGACCTTAGTGGTCTCCTAATACTGTATCTGAAGTCTCTTTTATATAGACCTTAGAGGTCCCCTAATACTGTATCTGAGTCTGTGTCTGTAGCTTTTGAGGAGGAGAGGGGGCAAGGTGGAGGCTGGGGGCGTGGCCTTGACCAACTGCCACTTTGCTTGTTTGAAAGCCATGATGTCTCTCTCTCATGGGTGAGCCAAATTCTGTGGACAAGCAAAGCAGGAATCCTTATGAGGTCATAAGGGGAGGTAACCTTGCCCCTTATGACCTCATAAGGATTCCAGATCGGCCCACCTGAGCTTTCATTTTCTCAGAGGCAGAGCAGGATACCCAGGGATCAGTTTACACCTATCACCATTTCTAGCCAACAACCCAGAGTGTTTTTTCTCTCGTCTAGGGACATTATTATGATAAACTGAAGTGATACGGTGAAGTACAGTGTTACAACATTAGTATTGTATGTTTAAGTCCCCCTCTACTCATTTGCAGATGTCTGTGCACTTCTCTGTAATCTGAGGACCCCGGGCAAGCTTGATTACCGTAGGTACGTCACTGATCCGTAAACGGATTAATGTACGCAAAAGCCAGCAAAGAAACCTAAAACTTCCAGCACGAAGCAAACTGCGTCAGTCACTGCCAGCTACAAGCTTGCTAGTCTATATCCACGACGTCCCACTTCCGGGGTTGCTCTAGTTCTGCCGGAAATTCCACCGGATGTCACTCATTTCGGCCGGATGTTCATTACCTTCTACTTTGTTTGTGCTGTAATTCTAAACTCTGGTGGATTCATGAGGACTATGCTCCTCAGATCTCTGCAGGGTAAATCCACACAGCTAGCTAGACTATCTGTCCAATCTGAGGACTATGGTTACCTGGTCCCCAGATCTCTGCAGGGTAAATCCAGACAGCTAGCTAAACTATCTGTCCAATCTGAGGACTATGGTTACCTGGTCCTCAGATCTCTGCAGGGTAAATCCAGACAGCTAGCTAGACTATCTGTCCAATCTGAGGACTATGGTTACCTGGTCCTCAGATCTCTGCAGGGTAAATCCAGACAGCTAGCTAGACTATCTGTCCAATCTGAGGACTATGGTTACCTGGTCCTCAGATCTCTGCAGGGTAAATCCAGACAGCTAGCTAGACTATCTGTCCAATCTGAGGACTATGGTTACCTGGTCCTCAGATCTCTGCAGGGTAAATCCAGACAGACCATCTGTCCAATCTGATGAAAACCTTTGAACGTACACATGTTCTACCAAAACAAGTTCCTTAATAACGAGGTTATTTAGCAGCGGCAGTGTGGCTCCGCTCGGTGCTTAGCACCACCCAAGATGATTGTGATTGGTTTAACCCTTATGTTGTTCTCAGGTCAAACTGACCCATCTTCTTCTATCAATGTTCTTTTTAACTTATGCACATTAATACAAATGTTTACCTGGGGTGCCCAAACATTCCAAGTACACATAGTATATGTGTGTGTGTGTATATATGTACAGTATATGTGTGTGTATATATATATATATATGTTGTATATGTATATCCATATATGTATATATTTATACATGTTTATACAGTATGTATATGTGTATATATGTGAATGTCTGTGTGTGTATATGTGTATGTATATGTATGTATGTATATATGTGTATATGTATGTATATGTATGTATATATGTGTGTATATATATATATATAAATAAATGGATGTATATATGTATATTTTTTATACATATGTATGTGTGTAAGTACTATTTAAAATGTTAGATTGTTTCCATTTTTAAAGAGAATCATCTGCAGCTCTCCTGTTTTCCGCCGCTTGTAAGCAAAAACACTTCCAAGAAGTAATCCCAAAAAAGACAAGAAGGCTTTATCCCTGCTTGGCTCCGAGAGCCCGTAACATAATTCCTCTGACAGCAGCCCCACAAACATGACTGTTTGAGAGCGTGCGGATGAAATTGAATCCACACTCTTTACCTACTCCAATGCTCGGGCTGCTTTACAACCAAGTGTACTCGTCAACCTGAGGAATACACAAGCGTCTGCAGAGATGCATTCACACGGTGTCACAGTGCTTTGGAGGTTTCATCACCACGCACATTTTCAGGTGGCTTTGTGGAATTTGATTCCTATCGGGGGAAGGTCCAATGCTTCCGTCAGCAGGTCACGTTTTTCCATCAAGCTCCTGATTGCTGTTGTTTTTTCAGAAATAATCTTTTGAAATGTCACTTGTCAAAAAAGGCTAGAGCAGGTGGCCATATATAGAGGTTTACTCCTTGATGCAGCAGCCGCAGGTTTGACTCCAACCTGCCCTTTGCTACGTGTCATTCCCCCTCTCTCTCCCCTTTTCATGTCTTCAGCTGTCTCACACAAATAAAGGCCTAAAATGCCCAAAAATATCTTAAAAATGACAAATCTGACTGACAAATCCTGTTGTTGACTTTGAAGAGACAGCATAACAATCGTGTTGTTGAGGAAATGCATGGATACAAATGTGGGTATTGTATTTATTTTTTCATGTAGGCCGATTTGTTGTCACGATGTGACAGCACACAATAACATGGTGGCATAAAAAAAAATATATATTGATTGGATCGACCCAAAACCCAAAATGCCAGACTGGACATGTTGTTTATTGCAGATTTCTCTGATATTGAAGGATTTACAGACGGTCAAAGGTGCGAGCCGGCAGGGCACACCTCTCACTTTATTAAAATACTGTTGGCTCGTGTATTTTGTTTTATGGGCACTTTTTTAAGGAACCCATTTAAAAAGGGGGAGTTAGCATGACAACTGACTGAGTTAAAGCTTCAGAAAAAGTCAAGTGGACCGAGAGTTAAGAGTTTTCAATTGGGCCTAAATATCGTTCAATTGATTCATTATTGTTGTTCAAATTATTCATTTGATAGCACAGTTTATTTAATTATGTCCACGCGTTGTTTTCCATCACACCTCGGGAAAATATCTTACCATGAAGGTTATTTACAGTTTAGGTCTTGTTATCTGACTGTTCACTCTTCTTGGCTGTCTGACATTTTTTGCAATATCCGGGGCTTTAAGCAATACTGAGGTTATGACTATATGACACACAAACCCATGTAGTTTTTATTTTTTATCAGTTTTATTTAGTTGATTCAGATTTAATGTGGTTCTGCACATTTAGTGTACAAGTAATCCTGACATGACTTTAATTCTTTATTTATTGGCCTAAAAGTGGCTAAAGTAGACCTTAGTACATTTAAAAAAATGCTCTTTTGTATATTTCCAACCCTTTTTTTTTTGGTCTTTATTGCCAAAATAGGAAACAGAACACAAATGACACACAAAAATATACAAAATAACATATAAACATACATGAGGTAAACAGAATACAATACAATTTTGCCAGGGGAAGCTTAAAGGCCATTACAAAAAATATGTTGACAGTTTTAACTGCCTTCTTGTTGTTAAAAAATTAGATTTATATAAAGTACAACTTCATGGAGATTAAGTATAAAATTAGGTTTTTTTTAGTGCTGAATTTACATTTATGAATGTGAAACTTTGCCAAAAGAATTAGTACATTTATAATAAAATATAACTTTTCTTTGCTTTGAATTATATAAAGGCTAAATGCAACATTCTCCCATAATAAGGCAAAGTCTTTATAGATATGGTCAATGATGAATCTGGCGGGTGAACAGCGATAGAAAGCCTTTCTTATTTTCCTCCTTTTCCTCCTACTTTTTGACGCTGTGGGTCAGGACGTGTGTTTAACCCTCCTGTTTGTGTCATATTTACCTGTTTTCCTATATTAATGTTCTTTTTAATTCCCCAAAATAACATGATTGATTCCACACAACGCTCTCTGCCAAGTACAAATCTCTACTTTCATTCATTTTGGGGCGTCTTATTCAATTTTATAGGAATTGGAGAGAAAAATTAAGTGGTTTCGAAATAGCATTGAGTCAAAGTTGACATATTCCAGTCTGTGATTATCCATCAACATCCATTCCTTTAATTTTAGTCTCAATAATTCCTAATTTCTGCTTTTCTAACTCCAACTATAAATGAGGTTTATTGACCACAAATTCCAAAAATAACTGCAAAACTAAAGTTAATAAGTTGGTGTTACACAGTGTTGAAAACATCAAAAAAAGTGAGAAACATTGGAAAAAAACGTAAACAGTGTTGAAAAAAGGGACAAAAAAATAAGAAAAAGTTAAAAATATTGATTAAAAGCATCAACAAAAGGGTTTATGGCATCTTTGTCCGTTATTTTTTAGAGGGTTCATACCAAAGATACCAAATATTTCACGCTGGATTTTAAAGAAATGTGTTTAGAATTGATGCTCAATACATTTAGAATACTATTGGGTGGAATGGGGCAACATGAAAAAGAGTCTTTGATATATTTAATATTACATTCAATACAAACCTCATTTAGCTTTAATGCAGAACTGGAGAAAACTGAAACAGAATTAATTAATGAATGCCTTTATTGCCTTTGCATGGTCACATCCAATGTCATTTCCCTGTGTTTTATAGAAGAAAAAAAACAGTTTCTGTTCACTCGGCTCAAACATACACACATTAAAATACAAATATAGCAAAACTATATCTGTTCCAATCAGACAGAAAGAGACAAGGGCATGGCAATAACCTTCTAGGGTTAAATAAAAGGAGATAAAGCAACTTTAAAAGGCAAAAAAGTTTGTGTCGCCGAGCTTTTAGTGCAGTAGCCGTCACTGTGTAACACTGTTAGGTAAAGAATAAAAACACCACACCTGCTTATTATTCGCGGCCGCTGCCAGCTGTGGGCCTCTCACACACACACACACACACACACACACACACACACACACGCCGTATGTACTGTATTCCTGTGTTGCAGCGGGCCTTTGATCAGGTAATTGCTCCTTTCGGCCACGGGAGTTTGAATCAACCCTATGTCGCTATGGCGACCACCTCTCCAGCATGTATCTGCGTGCCCCCTTCGCAGCCTTTTTAAGATGACTTGTTGCTCATGAGGCTGCGAGTGATGGAGGGAAGGCCAGCGAGGCGCGACAAGAAGCACCCTGACCACTTTTCCAGCGACCTTTTTATGAGCGCTCATGTATTGCGAGGATTGTGTGTCTGTCCGTCCGCCATCTGTCTTTTCGACCACATCCGGGACACTCTCCATGGCACTGTCACCCCCCCCGAATGGCAACACTGTCACACGGATCGTCTTTGTTTTCACAATCATCACTAAGAGACAGCAGATCCACAAGAGGATCGGAGTGCAGGTGGAGCTCAGGGAAACACTTTGGGGGCTCCGGGTGCTGTTGGAAGACAATTTGAGGACAGGGACACCTGGTCTTTTGCAGGGGATCAAAGTCCCACTGGGATTCTTTTCAATTCCAAAAATATGACACGCACACAGTTTGAACCCCCTCTTTTTTTCTCATTTTCTTCCCAGTTAAGTAACATTTAGAGGATTAAAGTGGGTAACATAAATATTCTATTTTATTCCCCCCCCACAGAGAGAAATGTTCAAATCAAAGACTTTTTATGGCTGCACCTTTCCATCCAATTTAAATATTCTCTTCCCCAAGATTCAGCATGACATATTTGACTTTGGACACTATGGTTTATAATAAAGTTATGTGGGTTTAAACGATGCTTACTTGTATGGCATGAGTTTGTAATTATTGTTATTAGTTATTTTTTAGCTTTGAGTTTAAGGAACAAGACGACAGAGGGGTTTTTTTTCTTCTTATGTCAATGTGGATGTCAAACTCCCCATTTCAGTGTTTTAATCAGATATATATATATATATATGGAATGGTTTTCTGGATAAGATTGTTAGCTAAATCCTGAGTTCTGCATATTGTGATCCTTAATTTTTGATCCTAATTGTACAAAATGCAGAAAAATAATGTGCATATCTATAACATGAGACAGGTGCGTCGGATGGGGACAAGTAGGTCAAAAGTTGCAAAGAAACTCCCGCACGCTGTCTAACGTGCAAAAATGAAATGTAATAGTAGGCAACGTGTCGGAAAACAACATGTCACATGCTGAGGAGCCATGTTCGGTAGGAGGCGATTGGTTTTCTGCACCGATCTACAACTTCCACGTGGAATAAGGCATTCACATTCATTGACATTTACATCACAATAGATAGCACTTGAATTTAATATACAACACTCTCTATTGGAACACAATTAGATTTCTTTTTTGCAAGTTTGCCAGTGCGGGTGGTTCATTGCAACCTTATTGTCACATACACAGGATTAATTATTGAATTATTAAGTATTTGAACATGTGGAGTGAAATAATGATATTTTGATTATCTATAAATCTCTTTAATTCAAATAATGGACTTTGGTTTTGGTTATACTGTCAGAACCGGTGTCTGACATGGGCCAGCAGTACTCCCCAGTACTGATTACAGGCTCTTTTGATTTCCGTTCACATAAGTACCCCTACTTCTAAGTATTATTACGGTATTATTAACAGGCAGGTATTTATACCAAAATATAGGCTATATGTCATGATTTATTGGAACAAACCAAGCACTGCTATGTAAAATCAGACATTCAGCACCCCCACATAGCCCATGGGGAATACTTCTTTGTTTCATGACCACATTTTTGAACATTGTGATGATTTGACACACGCAATGACCATTGTTAATGAAATCCATAAGGAAACATATTCATCTCAATGTCAAAGAGGACGAATACCAAATGGAAAGATACTCCATTTATACGGACATCGGAAAAAACAGAAATGTAAAGAATCGTGAATGATTATTACCTTCAAAGTTCCATCAGTTTGTACAGAGGTCGGCAAAAAAGCTCTGCCCCCCCCCCCCTTTTTCTTGTACTTGGCACTTTAATTTAAATATTGTCTATATTATTGGTATACCACTGAGTACTACATCACTACTGATTGTTGTATTATCCCAAACAGGTCACTCTTGAGAATGAAACCCTGTGTCTCAATGGGATTACCTTTATTATTTAATAATAAGGATGATAATAATAATACCCTTTTCTAAATTCTTATCACTTAATTGTCTGCTGATTGTATTTTATTTTATATATTTTTAGAAACCATATCACTTGCACAATTTAAAATCTGTAGGCTACATACATTTCAAAATCAGGACTTCTGGAAAAAAAAAGTGAAAATAGGGACTTCTTTATTGAACATTACAGAACAGGATGAGGAACATGGAGCTTGAATCCAAACCGACCACAGCTTTATCTATGCATAGGCTACAGACATCTGTGTGGGGGGTTGACACTGATAACGGCGGCGATGATCAGATGGAACAGTAGAATCATTATGAGTCCTCTTCCGTTTTACAGCATCATTCTGTTTTCAGAACAATCTCTTTGTGCCACATTTTAAAGGCTGTTGGTTGTTGTTTTTTTTAATGGGCTGGTGGCCCGTCACGGTCTGCAGAAATGACACTTGATTATTTTCTTGAACGCGCTCTGGAAGTCTTTGTTGAAGTACGCGTAAATGATGGGGTTGAGTAAAGAGTTGGAGTAGCCCAGCCAGTTAATGACATCCTCCAGCCAGCGGGGCATGTAGCACGACTCCTGGCAAAAAGGCATGACCAGGGCGACGATGAAGAAGGGCAGCCAGCAGAGAATGAAGGTCCCCATGATGATGCCCAGGGTCTTCACCGTTTTGCGCTCCCGGGCCATCGCGATCTTCCTCTTCGCCTCCGTCGCCTTCTCGTGCCTGTTCTCGAACAGCGGCACTGCGCTGGGGGTGTTGGGCAGCGGCAGGTTGCCTCTGGTGCTACTGTGCACTTCGATGATCTCCAGGGACTCGCCGTCCTCCGCGTGTTTCACCGCGCCGTTGACGCTCGCCAGCGGCCGGGGCTCCACGCTCCTTTTCCAGCTTTTGCCCTGTGCGTCTCCGGGAGGCTTTTTGTGGAACAGCGCGGGGGACAACGCCAGGCAAGAGTCGGCCACTTTCTTTTTCTCCGTTTTACGCACAGTTCGCCTGATCCGAAACCTGGCCGCTTTGAAAATCCGTCCGTATAAAACCAGCATTAGCGTCAGCGGGATGTAAAAAGCCCCGAAAGTAGAGTATATAGTGTACCAGGGGTCTTGCCTGATCTTACACTGCTTGGGATTGGCCCTGTCCTCTGCCATGCTGCCGGGCTGGGAGCGCATGATCAACATCGGCGGCACCGAGATGGAGAACCCGACCAGCCAGGTGACGCCGATGAGGACGGCGGCTCTTCTCGGCGTCCTCTTCTTCATGTACTCTATGGGCTCCGTTATCGCCCAGTATCTGTCCAGGGCGATGGCGCACAGGTGCAGGATGGACGACGTGCAGCACAGCACATCCAGAGAGATGAATATGTCGCACGGGATCTGCCCGAGAGTCCAACGGTTTAACACCTGGTAAAGCGCCGCCATGGGCAGCACCAGCACCGACACCATCAGGTCTGTGACAGCAAGAGATCCGATCAGGTAGTTGGCCACGTTCTGGAGAGACCGCTCCAAGGCGATGGCCGCAACCACGCACGCATTTCCAAATATTGCGCACAGAATGAGCGCGCCGAGCAGAAAGGATGTGCCCACTTGGTAACTCAGCTTCACCTCCTCGTCTTCGAGTTTGGGTGTTTTGTTGGAGGAGTTTTCAAACTGGGACCAGGCTGTCGTGTTGTTTGTGCCTTCCATTGTTGGTAAAAATCAAATAAAGAACAAAACAAGAAGTGTTTTGGAGAGCTTCCGTTACTTGATGGAGAGCCCTGTGCGCATCCCACCGTGGCACCTTGGAGAGCGCATAGCGGACTGCTGGTCTGGCAGCAGAGAAAGTGGGAACTGCTGCTGCTGACTGGGAATGATGCTGCGCTTTTATACCGGTGATGGAAAATGCGTCATGTGTCTGTGAGGATGCAACACCGGGCTGTCTGTGGCTGTTCAGTCGGCAGCTGAAGCAGGGAGCATGTGGGAGTTATAGACATAGCCTACATAAACTTCAATATGTTCCTTTTAGAAATCAATTTGCAGGATTTTTTGTCTTTAGTTGAACTTTGTTGAAACAAGTGGATTTTGCCATTGCGAAACGAAGCTTGGAGTCAAATGACACTCTTTGAGTCTCGTTTGTTATTGATGTTAGTGAACTGAACTGCGAATTGGATACGATTACCCGGGCTTTTATTTCACTCACAGTCTTTTTACTTGCTTGAACAAGAGAGAGCAGGCTGTTCCGAACTCTGTTGCAAGGCTGAGACCGCCTGATAAGCGATTTGCTCCATGCGCACCGCTAGGTAGGGCGCAGGGCAGGTATTCGTCATCGAGGGAGGCAAGGATGCTATTTCTCGTTGCTAGGTACCAGGACAGCTGTTATCTCATTGGTTGAACTTTCGAAACGTCAGCGGTAACTCGGTCAAAGTTGAAATAATTTGAACTTCGACCTCTCTCAGGAAATCAATGGATCAGCTGGCGCAAAGCGGTTTTTGCCCACCAGTTTATTACTAATTATTATTAATAATTTCATAGAATATAAATTATTTTTCGGACACTCAGGCTGTGGAATGCACTGCCACTCTCGATACCTTCTTTGGATTCTGTTGCTTCTTAAAGCTCCCATGGAAGGTTTTTTAACATTAATGTGCACCCCCCCCCCCGGCCTGCACATGGCCCCCCCAGTGGCTAAAAATGGTGATAGGTGTAAACCGAGCCCTGGGTATCCTGCTCTGCCTTTGAAAAAAATGAAAGCTCAGATGGGCCGATCTGGAATCTTGCCCCTTGTGAGGTCATAAGGGGCAAGGTTACCTCCCCTTTCACTGCTTTGCCCGTCTAGAGAATTTGGCCCCCCCATGAGAGAGAGACATCATGGCTTTCAAAGGCAGTTGGTCAAGGCCACACCCCCAGCCTTTACCTTGCCTCAGACTTCAGATACAGTATTAGGGGACCACTAAGGTCTATATAAAAGAGACTTCAGATACAGTATTAGGGACCACTAAGGTCTATATAAAAGAGACTTCAGATACAGTATTAGGGACCACTAAGGTCTATATAAAAGAGACTTCAGATACAGTATTAGGGGACCACTGAGGTCTATATAAAGAGACTTCAGATACAGTATTAGGGGACCACTAAGGTCTATATAAAAGCGACTACAGATACAGTATTAGGGGACCACTAAGGTCTATATAAAAGCGACTACAGATAGGCCTACAGATACAGTACTAGGGGACCACTTAAAGAATCCAAAGAGCACCATGTCATGGGACACTCCAAAAAAGAATGCACAGGCCTTGTAAATTTAACAGTTAGCCTATATAAAGGTATTCTTGTTTTTTTTTTAAATAACGTGCATCATTATGATGAGTATTTGGGTTGACTGTATCAGAAGGCATGAGTAAAACTCAAACAGGAATCTTTGTGTGAAATGTAGCTTATAGTAAGTAAGTTTATATCACAGGATTAGGCAAGGTGGTCTATGTTTTTCCTTTGTATTCGTATGTCTTTCATTTATTGTAATTCATTTTATTGTGAAGCAACAAGGTGTCATATACAATATCCAATACATTACTCAATTACATACAGTAAACCGACACTGTTTGTCTATTCTAAGACGAAATGACAACACACTGTTAACAAAACTGTATTTGCTTTAATAATAGTAGTATTTTTAATACCTTAAAGGCTTGACTCTCTCTCTTTTCAGCACCATGGCCAGCGCTCTGCCACCTGGCGGCGCTCCCGGTCATAACAGGTGTCACACCGCCACCTGGCGGCGCTCCGCGGTCATAACAGGTGTCACACCGCCACCTGGCGGCGCTCCGCGGTCATAACAGGTGTCACACCGCCACCTGGCGGCGCTCCGCGGTCATAACAGGTGTCACACCGCCACCTGGCGGCGCTCCGCGGTCATAACAGGTGTCACACCGCCACCTGGCGGCGCTCCGCGGTCATAACAGGTGTCACACCGCCACCTGGCGGCGCTCCGCGGTCATAACAGGTGTCACACCGCCACCTGGCGGCGCTCCGCGGTCATAACAGGTGTCACACCGCCACCTGGCGGCGCTCCGCGGTCGTAACAGGTGTCACACCGCCACCTGGCGGCGCTGCGCGGTCATAACAGGTGTCACACCGCCACCTGGTTTTCCTCATCAAAACCATGTTTTAAACTATTCCAAATTGAAATTGACATGAATTTTGATTTTCTTAACTTAGTAAGAAATAAGAAAGCTACAGTTATATATCTGAAACATACTTAAAACTATTTAATTAAGAACATCTGTTGTCAATATCATTTATGAGGTTTGTAAGTTGGTCACATTTTTATTTTTTTCTCTTCATGTGATTGTTTAACCCTTGTGTGGTCTTCCCATCAACCATCATCTTTTGATTTTTTTTCTAGCCAATAATAGTATATATTATAATATTATAGCTAATAAACCTAATTGTTATGACATAATACAAAACAATTAATTTCTCATTTGCTTTTTCGTTTTTGTCTCATTTTTTAGGTTTAGGTCACTTTCATTAAAATGCCAAGAAATTCAATAAAATACCAACATTCAATGAAAGTAAGAACATTGTATGGCATACATATGATTATTTTAAGGCAATTTGGTTGAAAGAAAGCCAAGTTCATGATATTAAAAATAATAATAAATGTGATCCAAGGACAACACAAGGGTTAAACTGTACTTATCACTTTCTTACTTGCTCTCATATTATATCAGTTGCAATTATTTATCTATAATTTTATGTTTATGAGCTATGATGACTGAATGTTTGTAAACTTATTTCTAAAAATTAAAAAATAAAATAAAACACAAAAATTCAAGAAGGGGCATTATGTCAAATAATTGTATACAGTATGGGAACATATACTGTAGGCTTCACCTTTGAAAAAAAGTGGCAAAGTGATAAAACATTAAAATTTATTATAATGAATAAAAAGAAGGGTTGCCACCCAGGTGAATCACGGGTGAATGCTGCTCAGTTTGCTTATTTTTTGAAATCTTTCGACAATAATAATAATAATAATATGCATAATAACTCGGTTTATATAGCACTTTTCAAAACAAAGTAACAAAGTGCTTAACCAGACAATTATAACATGGCAAACCAACAGTGATAAAAGACAATTTGAAACAAATTACAAATTTTTCATTATTAAAAAAAAGGAGCAACACGAGAGAATAATGTATGTATTATATATGGATATATAAATGTAAAATACGGATGCTTCTATATACAGGAATTTATATTTTTTATCTTCTCTTTCTCCTTTATTTTAAATCACTAGGTATTACAATTATGCAAATAAACAGTTATACATTACCTGATATTCAAGCAGATGAAAAATACATACATACAGTAAACGAGCGTGACCAAAAAATGTAACTAAATGTATTCCGCCGTATTGGTCGCATTTTTGGTCTATTAGACTTTCCGTAGAGTACCAGTCTTCATGACGTCACAGCTTAACTTTCTTGTTATGGAGCACCAGGAATGCTTCGTTTCGTAACTGAAAAAGTCGTTCCAGCGCCGTCAAGTAAGCGAGTATATAAGTATGATAAAAAAATAGTGTCATTATCTTAAGTAACGCTATGTTATTTACCCTGAAAACGCCACAAGAGAGTCTGTTGCTGTGGTTAGCAGAGCTAGCCAAGTTAGCACAACATTGTTAGCTAGCTAGCTAGCTAGCTACGTGTTGTAACTTCATTTATATGCTAACACGCGTTGCTCCTGTCAACACCTACACTATAAGTTATTATCACTTCATAGCCTGATATCGGAGGCTCAACAGGCTTTAGAGCCTTGTGTTGCTAGTATACTGTGTCTCATTTATTTGCATTTACCTAACATGAGTTTCCTCTCTCTGAATTCTAAAGATAGTTCTTCTAAAAAATAGTCCCAACAACATGAATGTAGTCCTACAGGGCGCAGCATCAGGTTACCCTGTTGTATGCAGTCTAGCATTTGCCAGACCTACCTCCACAGCGCTGCGAAGTAAGGTCTGGCATCCCTACACACACATGCTGGGATAAGAGGGAAAAAAACCGCTCTGGGTTGTTGACATTTCTTTAAACCAATCACAATCGTCTTGGGGACGCAGCAACGGTGGCTCTGCTAAATAGTCTCGGGTAGGAACTTGTTTTGGTGGAACGTTTGCACCCATCAAGAAAACGCCACTTTCAGTAGAAAATCACACAATACAGTAATGTTAACTATTTAAAATGGCTGGCTACATGGTTAAACGTCCGGTTTTATGTTGCACAACTTAAACAACTTTTAAATGTATACATCTTCCACCAAAACTTCCTCCCATAGGCTACCGCCCCTGCGTTCGGCTGTAAGCGCCGCCCAAGACCATTGTGATTGGTTTAAAGAAATGCCAATGAACCAGAACAAGTAATGGTCTGGTTAAGTGTACTTTGCTCTCACCATGTGTACTTAGTCCACAGCAATCCCAACCAATCAGTCCCAAAGCGTCCCACTTAGAGAGTCAATGCAGTAAACATATTCTTTGTAAATCTTTACAGTCATTCCCTGAAAGATGCATGATCCAGATGTTAATCTAAAATTGCCAATTTCAGCATGTAGCTTGCTAGCTTTAAGTTTGTTGTTGTGTCCCCTTTAGCGAAGGGATTTTGAGAACAGCAACACACAGAGAGCAGACGTTAAGGGACATTCTGAAGTTCAGGTGTGTTTTCAGTTTTGTGTCTTGACTGTCATCATCAACAGCTGGACTGAAAACAAAGACAACCTGAAGAGAGAGAACCATGCTCCGCTGCAGGAGGTGTCGGAAAGGCATCATAGACTCGACTTGTTTATCGATGGTTGGTGAAAATGTTGTGTTACTGATGTGTTTAGCAATTTGTGTCTATGAAGTTGTTTGGGGACATCGCGGTTGGGAAAGCTCCAAGATAACAGCTTGTGTTTCAGTCATAAAAAAGATGGCTGGCTGTCAGTGTCAGAGAAACTGGGCCTGATGGGAGCTGTTCTCGCTGATTATGTGTTCTTTATGTGGGAGCAGGTCGAGGCCACAGATGAAAGCTCAGCTGCTGCTTGCAGTATTTGGCACATGGATGTGGACACACTGCCAGAGTGGATCCTCGCCTCAGTTCACCAGGTACGCTGACCCCTATTTTCCACCAGGTGTTTGCGCTGCGTGCCTCGCGAGCAATCGCGACTATTCAAGCCGTGGTGCGTCCCAGAAGCGTGTGTGAAGCGGCTCTTTAGGTCTCCTTTAATTCAATTCAATTTTATTTAGATAGCGCCAAATCACAACAACTTATCTCATTGTGCTTTTCATAAAAGGACAGGTCTAGACGGTACTCTGTGATTTTCTGTACAGAAACCCAACAATTCCCCCTTTACGACATCTAGCCAGGGATCGCACTACCAACCTTCCAATTGACAATTGCAACTGCTCTACCACCGAGCCACTACCACCCCTTAAAACAGTTAGATCAAACAATACGTTGAAAAATTGGGAATCAGCAGACGCCTCCCGATACGATATCAACACGATACTTATGCCACAGTACGATATTATTGCGATTTTAAACATATTGCAATATTCTGCGATATATTGCAATTTAAAACCTTTTTTCCAACTTCTAATTTTTCCCAATTTCAAATGATGTCCCCTGTTTTATCTAAAAAGATCCATTTCTTAGTTTTTTCATATCACTTCAATTTTATTGCTGCAAAATGGGATTGTCAGGCAGACAAACTGACCAACACACACACATATATATATATATATATATATATATATAATAAAAGATCCATACTTGGCGCCTGTGTATCGATACAGTATTGCCACTGAAAATATTGTGATGCTATGCAATCGATTTTTTTCCCCTCACCCCAAGTATATGCAAATCCTGGAGCTTTTCTTAGTGGGTATACTGCGGATACCTGCGTATCACATAGACTACACTACTGAAAACGTATTTTATTATCTACAGGATTTTATGTACAAAAATCCTAATCTGTAAAGTAACTAGTAACTGTACTGTGTGTAAGCTGTCAGATGAATGTAGTGGAGTACAAAATACAATATTTCTCTCTGAAATTTAGCAGAGTAGAAGTAGAAAGTGGCTTGATTAAATAAAAATATCAATTTAAAGATTTTTGTGTATCTGGTTTCTGTCTAAAGGCCCAGTGGACTGTAGGAAAACTGAACTGCCAGAACTGCAGGGCTCGCTTGGGCGGCTTTAACTTTATTAACCGCAGCGAGTGTCCCTGCGGCCGGGACGCCACCGTCCACCTCAACAAAAGCCGCGTGGATCGCGACCACAGACACTACGTCCATATCGTCCAGCCAGGGAGGACGAGGCCCGAGAAAGAACGGGCCGGTACGCCCGAACAGAACAGAGATCACAGGCCTGAGTTTAGCAGGACCCCGCTGGACGGCGTGCAGCTCAACTGTGCCGCGGTCGTGTCCCACCTCAGCCCGCGGAGGCCTCAAACTTGCCGACTGACCGTGAAAACGCCCAGTCATTCTCTTTCAGTCCTCTGTACTGCATCTCTCATAGGAGGCGCTGCAGTTTGGAAGATGATTCTGCCGTCGGGGCGTGTTTTTGCCCTGTAAGCCCTGCAGTCAAGTCTGCCGTGGAGAGTACAAGGACAGGGACACATGGGTCTAAACGGTCACCTGTCCCGCATCTCACAAGTCAGCGGTTTGACACCGACGGCGAAGCCTTTGTTGGCGCTGTCGCCGCCCGTCGGATTGTTTCTGGAAGGACACGGCGGTCACGCCTGGGCGGACAGCTGCTGCAGAGGTCCGAGGAGGTTGAGTCCTCTCCGGAGACCACGGCTGTCCACCAGGAAGTGTCTGCTTCAGCCCGGCTGTTCCACAGAGCGAGGTCCGTCTCTGACAGTGCAGCCGAGCAGGACCAGGAAGTGTCGGTATGTCGCTGGGATTTACTATTTACTGTTTAATTCTCATATACACCCTGTTATAAATATGTACCACAGTACTCAGGCTCAGTAATCAATGCCACCATAGGCATGTGGTTGTTGTTACATGTTCTGTCCACTAGAGGGACTTCCAACAGCCCTCGAATTTACAGTACATTTCAAAAGATCTGCTTTTAAAGCTTTAGTGCATAGTTTCTGTCGCCCCCCCCACAAGGAAGTCTAAGAAATTACATCAAAACTATCCACGTAATACAAGCCTTCCATAATCGTGCACCACCCTCCCTAGTAGCCAAGAAGGACACGGAGGATTTTAAAAAAACATGACGGACTCTTCACTTGAGTTTTTGTGCGCAAAAGTCGCCGGACGGCACAATTTTCTGAACATATAATCCAGAGAGAGTTATGTGGAGCTGATAGTCTTAATTAGATTTGTAGCAACTCATTTGGCAATGGCTTGAATGTAACAGACGTTCATTAAGTTATGCACTAAAGCTTTAATTAGGACTGAAGCTAATGATTATTTTCATATATTATCCTATATATATATATATATATTTTTTTTTAACATTTAAAAAAAAAAAAAGAGACATGTGCAGCTTCTGTAAAGTATATAGGAGTGAAGGAGAGCAGAAACCAGCACATTCAGGGTTAGGCCACCTCGCCTGAAATAAAGACCCCTTCATCATTAGTAATGTATACCCTTTAATGACATAACATGAACCTTCAGTGATATAAGCAGGAGTGCTCTTTTGAACAGCAAACAACATATTTTTAATATGTGTCTGTTTGCTCAGTGAGTACTTGTAATAAATAATCGTGATTTCAAAATTGATCAAAATAATAGTGATTTATGATTTTTCTTTTCCGTTACCCAGCAGCCCTAGTGTCAGAGGATCAGGACTCTTGTAATGTGTGTATTTCTTACCTTCTCAGCCTGAAGCCCTCATGGCCTCCCCGGCCTCAAACAGACTGAGCAAGAGAGAGAAGAACCGCCTGAAGAGTCTCCGGAGGAAACAGAGGAGGAGAGAGCGATGGCTGCTCAGCCAGCTGGAGCAGGTGAGAGGGCAGTATTCCCACTGACGGAAAGGCACTGGGGATGTCGTTCTATCAGTGTGCATCTTAGGCTATCTGTTTAAAATGTAATAACTTACTGATTATATTATGTAGTATTTTAGTATTTTATCGCAGGAAAGAAGGTCTTTTCATAAAACTGTGCTGTCGAATGCAGCAGAATGTTGCTATATGACAAGAGGAAACAGAGAAAAAGAAGCTGGGATATTCCCTTTCGCTTAAAAGGTAGAAAACCTACAACTACCAGAATGCACTTGGCGACACCAGACCAATGAACCCTCCCGCTGGTGGGCAGAGGTGAAAAGTAACAAATTACATTTCCTCCCGTTGCTGTGATTGAGTTTGTTTGTGTACTTTTACCCATCAAAGTAGTTTTTAAAGTCTGCAATTTGTACCTTTTACTGAAGTATGTGTTGTCTGAAATATTGTACTTTGCTACATTTGAAATCCCATTCATTACTGAGTAAAAAAAGGCAATTTAAGAAAAGGTCCCTAGCGATTTTTCTTTTTTTTTTTTAATCAAAAGCGGTGTTATGCCCTTATCAAATCGCAAAAAATAAATAAGTATAAATAAGATATTAACTATAAATATAAAAAAGTATATCTCCCCTGCTGTTAAATGTAACTAAGTAACTTTCACTCTGAGTTAATTTTAAATCTAAATGAAATATGCCATAACGTTGAATATCGCGAGATCTTTTGATACATGACGTGTACTCAGTTCTGCCTTTCTGCCGCTTTCAGTGTTCTGCTTAATACAAGAAACTGCTTGTTTGATTTAAAACAAATGAAAGGAAATGATTTCCGAGATTCTTCAATTGAACAAATTGGCCACGCTAAAAACAGAACGATATGTTCTTTCAACTAACACAAAAAATGTCTTTTCTAATATGTTGCAGGCTTTCTAATGTGTTTATTGCAGCAGTTGATATCATTATGTGTGTGTGTGTGTGTGTGTGTGTGTGTGTGTGTGTCTCCAGGCTGGCAGTGTGAGCGGTTCACAGATGGACAGTGAGCAGGAGGAGGACAGAGAGGGCCTTACCTGCGCCGTGTGTCTGGAGCTTTACTTCAGCCCGTACAGCTGTCAGCCCTGCGGCCACGTCTTCTGCGAGCCGTGTCTCCGCACAATCGCCAAGAACCGACCGACAAACACACCCTGCCCTCTCTGCCGCGCCCTCATCTCACACACCAACCCGCACCACGGTGAGCTTCCCCCAGGACTCATGCGCCACAATTCTGGACATCCTGTCCTTTTCCTATCTGGTACCACTGTTAAGTCATAGACAACTAGACAAAACATTAACAAACAATGATTAGATTATAATCCAACAAAAATGTTTTATATGTCAATTGAATGTCTTTGGTTATTTGGACAAAACAAGCAATATGAAGACGTCCCCTTGTGTATGTTTCCACACATATCTGACATTGTATAGACTAAATGATTAGCGGTTCTTCCCATATCTGTGTGGGTTTTTTCTTCAGATTCTGTGTACCCCCCACAGTCCAAAAACATGCTGGAAACTCTGAGTTACCTGTAGGTGTGGATGTAAAGGGTGCTTTATGGTCCTGTGGAGGCTCTACGCAGTTGGGTCCGTGCCTCCAGAGTAGATTTAAACGCAGAAGCAGAAATCACGCTTAAGTGTGACTAGTTTTCTTGCTAGGTAGACTGGTGACCTGTCCGGGTGTACACTTCCTTTTTCCCTACAGTACAGTATGTGTTCTGGAATAGGCTGCAGTCCTCTGCCACCCTGCACAGGATAATGGATGGATCAAAAAACAACACATTTATCACATTAATCGTTAGTCGCAGCCCTGCCTTGATAGAAATGACCTGTGGGACAGTAATAAGGAATAATGGCCTGATTGACTGTAGGCACTGTTCTCTTTCCACTTCAGAGCTCAACGAAACCGCTAAGGCCTTCTTCCCGAAGGTGTACTACGCCCGCAAGCAGAACTTCCAGAGTGCTTTGTGTGCAAAATGGCCTCTGCCCAGCTGTCGCAAGCGCTTCCGTACCTTCTGGGGTGAGAAAGTGTTTGTAACAGTTTTAAAATAAGCAAATTCTTTTTTTTCCTTTTTCTTTTTTTCAGAAAGTAGTTCCAGAGTTATTTTCATTCATCCCCAACTTATTATCCAAAGGTTCTGCAAAGAGATTATTCAGTTTACCCCTAAGTGTAATGAGAAATATGTCTCGCTGTATGACTGACCCCTGTGTGATTTTCCCCCTAGCCTCACATTGTGCCATGACGTCATTTACAAAAAAAGCTACATAACCTTCATCATCACAGCAGTTGACAACTCAGTCCTACGAACGGCTTTACAAACATTAAAACGGCAGTAGTATAACTTACTGGTATGGAATATGGTGTTATAAATATTCCATAAAACACAAAATATCCTACACTACAAGTAGCATCAATACTTTCAACCAATTACGGCACTCTTCAATGAGAAAAGTAATGTAGACTCATTATTCATGGAGATGCCAGTATTTAAAGGCAGGGTTGGTAATGTTGAAAAGCAAGATTTTTTATTTAAACGTAGCATCTCCTTCGTCTTAACCCTCCCCCTCCGACACACACAGAGGTGCACGAGCACGGCTGCGTCGCTGCTTTAGAGCAGACAGTCAGTCTTTCTTCTCTTTGCATTTTTAGCAGGGCGCATGTTGAACATGCAGAAAAAAATCCAAACCAGCATAAAGAGAAATTGTGTTGAATCACTTTTGAATACAGATGCTAATGTTGCCTGTCTAACTTCAGGAGAGCCGAGACAGGCAGCGGCGGCAAGGAGACGCTGGCACTTTGTCCACGGTTTCACGCTGAATGCTTTGGACTTCACCGACGTGCGCGGGTGGCTCTTCGACATCGGCCTGGGCATCGTCTACATCCACTCAGTCAACTGGATCCTGGCTTCCCTGTTCCTCTGCTTCCTCATGTACTACTTCTTCTTTTGAGACAATGAGGAGCAATGAGTTTTGCAGTCCAGGTGTATGTTATATATTTTTTAAGCTATAAGTTTGGTCTCCTCCATGAGGAATTCTAAGTAATGACATATAAGTAACTGTCGGAGCATCCACATGATACAAGCCTATCGTGGTATGTTCTACACTACTCAGACTTATGTATTGTCCCTGCCACTATAAGCATGTGGTTGTTGTTACACGTTCTGTCCACTAGAGGGACTTCTAACATCAGCCTGGCCTTGAAGGGGATCTACGTCACGGTGCATTGCATTTCTGGCACGCCGCTCTGTTTACATTACATTCCACCACGCACACAGGTCTATAATGAAACATTATCTAACAAGTGTATTGAAGCGGCTCTGTTGTAAATGCTCGGTTAGCACAACGACATCACGTTAGAAAGCACAGCTGAAACGATTGTTCATGAACTAAGTAACAATAGTGTTAGCCACAACGCTAACGACATTTTTAACTAAGCCAAACGGTGCTGTCACTACTGTTTTAGTGATTTAAAAGCAACTTGTTTCTTGCCGATTGTCCCAATACTGAGAAGACATCTGTTAGAAGGTAATATATGAAGTTGAAACTAACTGACAGCTGTAGCAGCTAACATTAAACTTTTAGCTGTCTCCACAAAGCTCCCAGCTAAGCTCCTACAACTTGCAACGCAGTTAGGAAACCAGAACAAGCTAACTAATGATAACATTAGCATTTTGGCTCAGTGGATGTCGATTTTTAAGTCATGTTAAAACTGGGGTGTCTAACTACATGTCAATCACTGCATAGAGCCTCAACGGTCCCGCCCACAGCGGCTTCTGGAGTTAAAAATATAATGCAATTTCTCCATGGACAATCGGAGTGTAAGCCATAAAATGATATGATTATTAGAGATGAGCCGGATACTCGGCTGAAACGAGTATCCGGTAGGGATAAAGCACTTTTGCCGAGTACAAGTATTATACGAGTAATACGAGTCAATATCTGTGCTCGGATTGGATAAAAAATCCTATTGGGTACCTATCTGCGTTCTGTAATAGGCACAGCGCCTACACGACTGACTCTACAAGTACTTTACAGAGCAATCGCGTGTCTATCAAGCTAGTATCCACCTTTCAGTCAAAGCACTCCTGCAGTTAAACCTCCTGTTTTCCTTGGGTCAAATTTGACCCGTTTTCAGTTATGCTATCACAAAAAATGGGCCTTCGAAATAAGCGCGGCAAATGTTAGAAATATCAAATAACTTTGGAAAAAAACATCGTCGGAAAAAGTGATTGCTCGTGGGGCACGCCCGGAACGCAGCGTAGACACCCCCGGTGGAGATTAGGGGCAAAAGGGTCAACTGTTTTTCAAGAATGAGTTTCAACACGTAACAAATGGAGTTTTTGCAGTGTTGATAGATGTGTTTTTAATCAGAGACTTGAGATCATTAAGATGGATGTCATCTAACCCTAAATGAAAGCTAACTAGTTCACGTCCTAAAATATTTAACTAATTCTTTATTGTAGCACAGGCCAACATGGCATCATGACTTTGTTTAAATATACACGCCAAGTGGCGTGTTTTCAGTGTGTATGTTTACGCTGTATACAGCAGGCGTACACACATACACGCTACTTGCTGTGTTATCTCCACTTGCCGTGTTATCGCGGGAGGAAAGCTACGGTTCAGTTTAGTAAAAGAAGAACCGGTTGGGTTTAGGAAATGTGAAACACTGGACATGATCCCCGGTGTCCTGGAGGAAAGTCCCGTGTTCCCTTTTATATTACTCGCTACGGCGATATACACGCTAACAAGCGAGTATGCGTCTTGATAACTCGCCAATAATGGCATACGAATTGGCGTGTCATACATACGCCATTTCATGAGATTAGTCTGCACAGGCAGAACGTTGAAAAAAAAAGAGAAAAAAACGAGAGAGGAAGTTGAGTCTTTGTGTCTTGTTGAGTGATGCTTGAAATGATGTGAGATGCACTGCTGCAAAGGTTTTGCTTCTACATGTACAGTACATTTTGTTTTATTTACAAAGTAGAGGCATGCTCAGGACTGAAATATTTAACCAGTAAAGACAGCAGCAGTTATTAGTGGATGTGATTGATTGACTCATTTGACTGATTGAGGGGCTGATAAAGAAGAAATGGAAAATCAGATACACAAATGGGTGAAATACCCATTTCAATATGGTGCCTTTGCTTAGTCTGTGCCTTCTGCTTATACCAAATAATGTAAGACTGGAATTGAGAGTGTATGTAAGTTTTAGACACAGAATACCAGTCGGTGAACACTTATTGTGTCTCACTGTGTCTCTAAGCTAACTTTATGTGGTATCAATATGTTAGGGTTCCTTCCAGCCCTAGTGGCCCAAATAAGTATTGCAGTTTAAAATACAGGTTTAAATAGCAAATGGTCTGGGAACATTATAGGATAGCAACAGAAATAGAAGCAACAGTTCTATTACATCCGCTCTGAACTAAAAAAAAAAGAGGTTTCAAGATTAGTTATATTACGCTGAATTCCTTGCCAATGTTAAGTAACTCAAAAATAGTAACAGGCAAAGTTTGCCTCTCTTTAGGTGGCAGAAATGAAAATTAGTCTTCCTCAAAATTTGTTGTGTGCTGGTTTCATAATGATGACAGTTGGAGAACAATTAGATACAATGGAAGAAACCAAAGAGATCCTGGCTGTTGTTTTTCTGGGCCATTGGCAAGCCCAGATTACCCATTATGGGCACGGGCCCGGGGGCCCATGCGAAGTCTTGATAATTATCCAATCAGAATAAAATAAACGTTTACAAAAAATGATGTCTTGTGATTGTATGTTTTATGTGTCAGTTGGCTGACTGGACAGGCAATGGTTGGGAGAAGGCCGCACGCATTGTGTAATGGATAAGGTGGGTGGGCAGAGAGCAGGTTGTTTACATCGTAGCTACTGATTCAAGATCCGTTTTCTAAGAACGAGTTGAGATTGAAAGAGTGGAATTAATTTGTAACAGATCCTCGGTCAGATTGGGTGGTATCAGCGACTGAAAGTGTGGAAAAGGAAGCGAAAGAAGCAGCTGCTATAAAGAAAATGTCCCGCAAATAAATAGCTTTTTTAAAAGAGCTGGGAATGATTAAGAGGTGGATGTCAAGGAGCTAGCCAACGTTAGCTTGGAAGAATCGCTGCCTGCTACCAGCTACGCCTAGCCATAGCTAACGGTAGCTAACGTTACCTTTAGCGAAGTTATTAGAGATGAAGCAGGTTATCATCAGCAAACAGAACATGGTAATGACACCTCAGTTAGCCTATCATCATCTCTGAAGACCCTGCACTATGGGGACCGATGTCGCTCCCCGAAGTGCAGATTTCAGTCGCGCATGCCTCACTTTGCGACAAGTAGCATACAAGATGCTAACGAAAGGCTTCTGTAATGTCAATACAGTAAAAAATGACATACTTAACAAAGTTCCTTCACTGTGCTGGCTAGAAGTTAGCATCAAACACATCAAGGTTGTCAGTTGAATGGCACTTTGAGCTAACGTTAGCAACCAAACAACCATAGATAGCTAAAACGTTTCTGAAATGACAGGCTGAATTTTGGGAAAGAGACTTCAGATACAGTATTAGGGGACCACTAAGGTCTATATACAGTTGTGGTCAAAAGTGTACATACACTTGTAGAAAATCACAATGTTATGGCTGTCTTGAGTCTTCAATAAGTTCTACAACTCTTATTTTTCTGTGATAGAGTGATCGGAACACATACATGTTTGTCACAAAAAACAGTCATAAAGTTTGGTTCTTTCATAAATTTATTATGGGTCTGCTGAAAATGTCACCAAATCTGCTGGGTCAAAAATATACATACAGCAACATTAGTATTTGGTTACATGTCCCTTGGCCATTTTCACGGCAACTAGGCGCTTTTGGTAGCCATCCACAAGGTCCTGGCAAGCTTCAGGTCGAATGTTTGACCACTCTTCTTGACAGAATTGGTGCAGTTCAGCTAAATTTGATGGTTTTCTTGCATGAACCTGTTTCTTTAGCACTGTCCACATGTTCTCAATGGGGTTTAAGTCAGGACTTTGGGAAGGCCATTCTAAAACCTTAATTCTAGCCTGGTTTAGCCATTCCTTTACCACTTTTGATGTGTGTTTTGGGTCATTGTCTTGTTGGAACACCCAACTGCGCCCAAGACCCAACCTTCGGGCTGATGGTTTTAAGTTTTCCTGCAGAATTTGGAGGTAATCCTCCTTCTTCATTATCCCATTTACTTTCTGCAAAGAACCAGTTCCACTGGCAGCAAAACATCCCCAGAGCATAATACTACCACCACCATGCTTGACAGTAGGCATGGTGTTCCTGGGATTAAAGGCCTCACCTTTTCTCCTCCAAACATATTGCTGGGTGCTGTGGCCAAACAGCTCAATTTTTGTTTCGTCTGACCAGAGAACTTTCCTCCAGAAGGTTTTATCTTTGTCCATGTGATCAGCAGCAAACTTCAGCCGAGTCTTAAGGTGCCTTTTCTGGAGCAAGGGCTTCTTTCTTGCACGGCAGCCTCTCAGTCCATGGCGATGTAAAACACGCTTGACTGTGGAGACTGACACCTGTGTTCCATCAGCTTCCAAATCCTTGCAGACCTGCTTCTTGGTGATTCTTGGTTGACTCTTGACCATCCTGACCAATCTCCTCTCGGCAGCATGTGATAGCTTGCGTTTTCTTCCTGATCGTGGCAGTGACACAACTGTTCCATGCACTTTATACTTGCGTATAAGTGTCTGCACAGTTGCTCTTGGGACCTGTAGCTGCTTTGAAATGGCTCCAAGTGACTTCCTGACTTGTTCAAGTCAATAATTCGCTTTCAGATCCACACTGAGTTCCTTTGACTCTCCCATTGTAGCTTTTGTAGCTGAGTCTAATCACTGGGTCAAATGAGCCCTATTTAAATGGGCTCATGAGAAGTCAACAGCTGTAGTCAATCAGAATCACTTAGAAGAAGTGAAGAGGCCATGACATGAAGCTAATTTGATTGACACAACTCGCTACATCACCAAAATTGACATATTTTGTTGCTGTATGTATATTTTTGACCCAGCAGATTTGGTGACATTTTCAGCAGACCCATAATAAATTTATGAAAGAACCAAACTTTATGACTGTTTTTTGTGACAAACATGTATGTGTTCCGATCACTCTATCACAGAAAAATAAGAGTTGTAGAACTTATTGAAGACTCAAGACAGCCATAACATTGTGATTTTCTACAAGTGTATGTACACTTTTGACCACAACTGTAAAAGAGACTTCAGATACAGTATTAGGGACCACTAAGGTCTATATAAAAGAGACTTCAGATACAGTATTAGGGGACCACTAAGGTCTATATAAAAGAGACTTCAGATACAGTATTAGGGGACCACTAAGGTCTATATAAAAGAGACTTCAGATACAGTATTAGGGGACCACTAAGGTCTATATAAAAGAGACTTCAGATACAGTATTAGGGGACCACTAAGGTCTATATAAAAGAGACTTCAGATACAGTATTAGGGGACCACTAAGGTCTATATAGTAGAGACTTCAGATCCAATATTAGGGGACCACTAAGGCCTTTATAAACAAGACTTCAGATGCAGTATTAGGGGACGACTAAGACCTATATAAACCACAAAGGTCTATAGCATCCAAAGAGCACTACGTCATGGGACCTTAATGCAATAAAATGCTTTGGGATGATTTAATTCATTGTAACATTGTCTTGTGATGTGTGAGTCAGATGACAATACTTGGTTTATTGAACTGGAATACCTGATTTTTGTGTGTGTGTGTGTGTGTGTGTGTGTGCGCGCGCATAGTCTGTCTGGTGTGTTCTATCACCAGTTTGCTGGTTGTCAATAGATTCTGAAAGGGGCCCCTGTGGATACTAACAACTAATCCGGCCCCTGGCCATTGGTGCTCCTAAACAGTTAATTGTCAGTCGTAGTGTGACGACTTGTTTCCCCGTCGGCGCGTTCTCAATCGTGAGCGCGAGCAGGAAGGCTGAGGGGCGCGCGCAGTAAGACGGAGGAGCCTCTTTCTCGGCCTGCAGGAGGGGCTGAAGGTGACTGTCTCCTGTCGGCTGGGATGCAGAGCGAGCTGCTGGGGGTCCAACCGACCCGGTACACGGTCCTGCTCCGGGAGAACGACACACACCTGCGGGGGCTTTAAGCATTAACCCGCGAACCTGCTGCGTCTCCTGGCCATTTTCTTCTTTGTAAAGGACCCAGCTAGCAGCTAGCAGAAAAGAGGGTCTCTCTCTTTCTCTCTCTCTCTCTCTCTCTCTCTCTCTCTCTCTCTCGCTCTCTCTGTCTCTCTCTCTCTGTCTCTGTCTCTGTCTGTCTGGGCTCCGGTGGAGGCTGTGCATGCATGTGTTCTGCACCGTACGGGCGGAAAAAGCGCCCAAGATCTGCAGGGAGCATTTTTCCCATCAGTAAAGTGGCGCAGACGGAGCCGGAGCGCCGGGAGAGCACGGAGGAGGCCGTGGACCGCAGCAGGATGGTGAGTACTGATAAGTCACCTCTGTTAATGTTTAGCAAGTGGTCCGTTTTAAGCATGGCGCTGCACCAGACGACAGGTTGTTGTGTACAACGTATTTTTTTTTTTTTTTTAATCGTGCGGCATTGGCGCGAAAGTAGTCTCGCATTGCCAGACCTAGCTATCGCCACAGCACAGCTAAAAATCTTTTTTAATGCTGGATTTTTTTATTGCCTTCCATTGGAAGATGATATTCTTTATTTCTTCTGGTTTTAATCAGCAGTCGCTTTGTTTCTCTCCAGACAGTGCAGGAATTTAACACCCTGGTAGCGCTGTACCGGGAGCAGGTGATATCCGTCGGGGAGATCTCCGCCGACTGTCCGTCTCTGCGGGCTCAGATGTACAACACTCGGTCCAAAGGATGCTCCATGGCCCGGGCTGCACACCACGACCTCACCCTCATCTCTATTTCAGGGTAAGAACCAAATAAAGCCCAATTATTATTGAAAGAAGTAGGCATATGTCATCTGTCCTTCATTGTGAGTTCCCAAGCACTCCTGAACCCTCATTTTCTCTTAAGTAGCTTTGAAAAAGCAATTATTCACACTGTATGCACTAACAGCAATACATACGATACATACTTCTTCCAGAAATGTATTTGACGGTAGGCTATATCACACTTGTTATCCTAAAAAAAATAAGTTACTGACAAGTGATTAAATAACAGAACAAAAGATATAATAGGTATTGATATTCTCAAATAATGAGATAAGTTATACAGTAAAAAACTGAACAAAACACAATATAAACAACACATAGGCTACAGTACAGCTGGAATGGGCACAGCTAAAAAGAAAGTGGCTGCCCTGCAGCGTTAAGGCCTCTTTACAGTCGCCGTTCTCGACCTGTAGCACAACAGTGTGACTAAGTCTCTCTTGTAAATTTACTGGGTTAAGATGAGTTCTTTTATGGTGAATGAAAGGCTTGATCTGACGAAGTAGGGCACTGAATCATGTGCAGACATTCTGAAGTATTCAAAGTGCTTCTCTTTGTCTATCCTAGTTTGTTTCATGAGGATATTGAACTCACCATATTTATGTCTGGCGTTATGCAAAGGACGAGCATTCCACCTTCTTTTTTTTCGTTTCTTTGCAAGCAGGCTTTAAATCAGCTGTTCTTCTTCACCCATTGACTCCAATATCATCTAAGCCACTGTTGACATTAGGCTTGTTGGAGACAAGCCAGGTCTGCGCAGAATCGATCACCGGCGGTCGCCGCCCGTTGAATGCCGGTTAAATTTGTGTCCGACTCGCTCTGACGTCATGCACACGTGGGCAACGGTAACCTCACGAGATCAAGGCGGCCGCAGGTTTGAGATGCAGGCAGCGCAGTTGCTATTCACCGACTGCGAGACCCAGGCAGACCCAGAGCATGCTGGTAAATGCCGGCCTCTCACCTGATCTAACTGCTGATTGGTTCAGAATTGACTCAATATGATGACGTTTATATAAACTATACTGTTTATATAACGCCTTAAGGTGTTTGAGAGTTGTGTGTGGAGTTTCCTCCCTCTGGGTGCTCCGCTTTCCTCCCAACATAAAGACATGCAAGCTGGGTAATTAGGAAAATTAGCCGGGGTGGCCAACGCATTTATGAAGTGTAAGTCATTTTAAATCATGAAATGAATGTGATTTATGAAATGAGTGTGATTTTGGGGCGGCCTCTAACTCACCCAGTAAGAGCGTTCGCCCCATGTTGGCTGAGTCCTGCAGCAGCACGGGTTAGAATCAGACCTGCGGCCCTTTGCTGCGTGTCTTCCCCCATCTCTCCCCCTTTCATGTCTATCCACTGTCACTTTAATAAAGGGAAAAGCTCCATTAGAAATGTAAATGGACTATTCTTATATAGTGCTTTTCTAGTCTTAACGACTACTCAAATAACTTTTACACACATTTATACACTGTGGCCGAGGCTGCCGTACAAGATCCCACCTCATCAGATAAACATTCACACACATTAACAGTGCGTATACACCGCCACCGACTTGAGCTTCTGAAGTTACCGGAAGTAATTCATTTTCAATGGAAGCTTCTCTCGGCTACAAGGTGCGGCAAATCTGTCGGCGTTGCGTTTTGAGCGACCAGAGCTTCAGTCAGATAGTTGAAATTTTTCAACTTTATGGTGACGTAACTTTGACAAAAAGTCACTCTGCAAGTTAATTTTGTCCATTTGTAATGGAGTGAATGAAAATAAAAGTACATAAACATGTTCAAAAATCTAAATCTGCAGCTTGCTTTGGAACATGGTCATCTTAAATATAGTCTCGCTTTACTAGACCTTTCTCTACAACGTCCACACAGCATTCCGGGATGGAAGGAAAGTGTGCTCTGGTTTATTGGCATTTCTTTAATCCATTCACGATCGTCATGGGCAACGCTAAGTGCCAGACGGAGCCACACTGCCTCTGCAAAATAGCCTCGGGAACATGTGTACGTTCAAAGGTTGTTTTAGTCATTCAACAGAAATCTCCGATTGGACAGACAGTCTAGCTAGCTGTCTGGATTTACCCTGCAGAGATCTGAGGACCAGGTAACCATAGTCCTCAGATTGGACAGATAGTCTAGCTAGCTGTCTGGATTTACCCTGCAGAGATCTGAGGACCAGGTAACCATAGTCCTCAGATTGGACAGATAGTCTAGCTAGCTGTCTGGATTTACCCTGCAGAGATCTGAGGACCAGGTAACCATAGTCCTCAGAAATCCACCGGAGTTTACAATTACAACAAAAAAAGGAAAGCGGAAGGACATTGCCTGAATTTCTTAAGGCTACGGAGCAATCCCGGAAGTGGAACGTCGTGGAAATGGACTTGCTTAAACATAAAGTCCACATTCTCCTGTCTGTTTGTCTGATTGTATCTTTCTCTCTGTTTTCCTTGCTCTCTTCCGTCCTTTCTTCCTCTCACCCCTCCTCTTTATGCTGCAGTTTAGAGGACGGAGAGATCCACCCTGAGATCTGTCGCCTCTTCATCCAGTTGCAGTGCTGCCTGGAGATGTTCATAACAGAGATGCTCAAATCCATGTGCCTGCTGGGGGTGCTGCAGCTACACAGAAAAAGTACCATCACATAAACAAATCACAATATTAGTATGCCACAACATTTTAAGACAAGGAACATACAAGAGTGATAAAAAGACAGTTTCTGTTTGATCGGCTTGGGCAGATGTCAGGGAATTCTTTTAAACTGTAATATTTGAAACTTCATTTCATTTAAAGCAAATGAAATGAACGTCATTCAGGTAATTGGGGGATTTAATGAAAATCACACAGATTCATTCAGTCGAACCACCTCCATGTGCATCACATGGCTACCATGACAACCGTGGCTCTAATCAATTTATTCTGTAATGGTTTTAGTTTCAATACTAAATGTCACTGGAGACCTCTGCCCACCAATAAGGAGAGGAAAAGCCCGAAAAACACAGAAGACATTGTTATGTGACAGTAGAAATGGCACAAGTGTAAATTATGAAATGGTGATAAGATTAATGGTGGATTCCATTTAGCTGCTTTAGTTTCAGTTTGTTGTGCAGGCTGGCTCACTGTCACAGCAACTGGGACACTTAGGACAGAGCCATCATTTATGTTAACGCCTGTGCTTTTCCTGCTATGACAAGTCCAAATGCATGCAGTGAAAAAGGCCTGCAGTAAAAATGTATTTATTTAAAAAGGCAAATACAACATTTAGGGTTTCCCCCAGAAAAGTTGTTTAGCCCAGTGGCAAGTGTCTTTCTTTTTGGGACGAGAACCCGGCTGGGGCCAGTCACAGGCTGATGGCAGCATTAATGTACCGCCCAATGGCTTCTGTGATGACAGGATCATGGACTGACTCGCAAAAGGGGGATCTTAAAATGTTTGTATTTTCCCCAATAAATCATGATATATATGGCATATTTTGGTATACATATCAGCTTATCTATAATACTGTTAATAACAATTACAAATAATAATACCCATGTGGACAACAAAAGTGCCAGTACTCAGTACTGCTGAGTAGGTCTGCACTATATTTAGTTTCATCATCTACATCGTATTATGCGATAGTCACATCGCTGGGCGTTACTGACCCTTCTCCTTTTACATGATCGTTACCGGCGACCCTTCCCTTTCCACTAAGACAGGTAGCCATGTGGACAGCGTGTGTGTATGTGACATAACATTAGTCCGACGGGGTTTGTTAAGGGAAGTGAGGCTCCCTGTGTGTAGAAAAGTACCGCAAGTGGCAGCCGCCGCCGACGCACAACAGCAGTCTGGGTCATTTACACTGATTGAAGTGTTCTTCTTGCTTGTGTGTGACACGCAGGTCTGCATGCACAGCGAACCACCAATCACAATCAGTGTTGATCAATTATCACATAAACAAGCGTGCACAGGGAACATATGTTTTGAAAAAACCTGGAAAAGTTATGGAATTTTAAAAATGCAAATTCCAGGCCTGGAAAGGTTTTAGAAAAATAAAAAGCTGCACTCCCCTACAAAATCACCCCACTAATCGAGAATGATTTATAATTTCCAAATAGAGCTATTTATGTCATCTTGTAAAAATTAGTCTATTTTCATATCGCAATATACAGTAGGGAAAACAGTATTTTTTCCAGTATCGTACAGGCCTACTGGTGAGTACTGGCCCGTTTCAGGCACTCATGACATTAAAATATTATGTTTTCCGTTCCATTTTAAATTTTAGCCCCGAAAAGAAAAAAAAACTAGAAAAACTTAACTGAAAAATAAGATTTTAAATTAAAAAAGGCACACATTGGAAACAGAAGAGCACATAGCTTTAAGGGTGAGGATACATTTTGTTTTTAATTTTACATAACCATTACAAACCTGCAGTGAACAGTACATACTAGTATATACTTACATACTGTATTTTGTAAGATATTTCTCCCATCTTCCGCACTGTGTATCCATTCAATTACTTGAAAACAAACATACAGTATATTTCCAACTATTAAGCATTGCACATGAAAGGTATGTCTGGACATCTGATTATGCAGTAATGAATGCAGTTATTAAACAACTTCAGTTGCATTTCAGCGTCTTTCCCCCAACTATTTTTCGACTTGAAATCCTTCTTCTTATTATCTATTTAGAGTATATTTATTGTACCTCACCCTTCATCAGATCCCATGCTTTCCTGGCACTCGTTTCAGAAATTAGTTTTTAGTTCTAGTTCTTAAAACGTAGTTCTAGTTTGACCTAAACTGCAATTCCAAACTGTGTATTCAACATCAATGTGTCTAAATATAGTTTTAAATGCAATGGGGCCCCTGAATGTTCCCGTTACTGTTCCATGACATCTGAGGAGAGCAACACACACTGTTGAAACAGCAGAGGGCAGCAGAGAGCTGTCAACATGTGTGAGCTGCAAAGCTTAATCGATTAGTTGCCAACAATTAAGAACCATCAGCCGTTATGATAATCGATTCATTGTTTTTAATGAAAAAAAAAAAAAATACTGAAGAAAATTCTCTGATTCCAGCTTCTTAAATGTGAAGGTTTTTTGATTCTTTACTCTATGACAGAATCTATTTGAGTTGTGGACAAAACCAGGCATTAGAGGACGTCAGCTTGAGCTTTGGGAAACACTGAGCCACATTTTCTCACAATTTTCTGACATTTTATAGACCAAACAACTAATTGATTTATTGAGAAAATAATCAACAGATTAATCAACAATGCAAATTTTTTTTCTGTTATTTAAAAGATTATTTTGAAAGAATAAAATCTGTTATATTTATAAAAAACTAATGAAATGACGTTCACGTAGTTTTCTTTAGGTTATTTCGATCATATAGGTACACAATATCACATACATAAATGGTAAAATAAAAAAATGTGTCACCCTAATTCATACAGTGTCGTCTTAACTCGTTTATAATCAACACTGACCGAGAAGGTGTACGTTGAAGCATGTGCTTATAACACCTACCCTTTTTACATTCTATTTTACATATTTAACATTAATATATTTAACATATTTTGTTCTTAGGTCCCTCGGAATCTATTGTCGTCTTATTGAATGTATTCTTCTTCATTTCTGTATGTTATTTACATGTCACATATTTTCTCATATATTATGTGAGGAAGATATGAAACACAACACAATGCATTCCCATTCATATACGCAATGCCAAACATGCCTCGTTTTTATATTTGTTTAGCATTTTCTTTTTTAGTAATTCTTTTTTTTTTTTTTTTTTTAGATCTTTGTAGTGTGTTACACATTTCCATATCATCATCTAAAAGATTGCACATCTTTACTCCTTTTGCTGAAATGCATCTTTCAGCTGTTCATAATTAGATTGTGTGACTTTTCAGCATACAGTCCCTGCAGGGCCACAACATATTTCACGTTTTGAAAAAGAGGAATTCCTGAAGGAGCTATACGCTCAATAAATACTTAGAAATAAAAAAAAAAAATGCTGTGAGTGTGCTGATGTCTCTGTTTGGACCTGAAGGAACGGACTCGGAGCCGAGGTTGGACCTGAAGATAGATGAAAGCTCGGACGTTCCCATCCTGGAAGAGCGATCGTCCTCCCCCATCGACTTTCCTCAGGAGCAATGGCTGGTGGGAATGGATATTCAAAATATAGAGAGGTACAACGACTGCACCGGCTCTCTTAAATCCATACTTCCTTACACTGAAGCATTGTGTTGTTCCACTGCACATAAGTCGGTGTTTCTTTGTTTTTACAGAGATATGCGAGAAATGCGAAACCTACTTAGCAAAATCAGGGACACAATGCCATTGCCACTGAAAAACCAAGGTATGTAATGTTTGTCAGGGATGACATTTGTCGCATTAGTGTGAATTGTGAATACCCATTGCAGCACCATACAATACCTTCCATTGCATCGTGGACAGAGAGCGCGGGTCAAATTATCATTAGTCACTTGTTTAAACTTCACAGAAAATAAAGGAATGCATTGAATGACATGCTAATTTCTAGTTGGTAAAACGGGGTGTTCAAAACAGCAAAACAAAAGAAAAATTCTTGCACAAAATAGGCACATTTTTTACAGCTTCAAAGACCTAGACTTAGTTTTCAGTTGTTTAATATTCATCCATACCGAGGAAAAAACACCTAGGCTGTCAGGCACATGTAAAGCAGCTTCTGTGGGCACCTGGGTAGCTCATAAGGTGGAGTGTGAGGGTTTGAGTACACACTAGGACTGGGCAGTAAATCGATATTATATCAGATATGAGACTAGATAGCGTCTTCGATTTTGGATATCGTAATATTGTAAAATGGCATAAATGTTGTCTTTTCCTGGTTTTAAAGCCTGCATTACAGTGAAGTGATGTAATTTTCTGAACTTACCAGACTGTTCTAGCTGTTCTTTTATTTGCCTTTTCCCCACTTAGTCATTATATCCACATTACTGATGATTATGTATCTTAAATCAAATTAAAGTGTGAAGATATTTTGTCAAAGCATCAATTGTCAACACTACAATATCGCAGCAATATCAATATCGAGATATTTGGCTAAGAATATCGGGATATCAGATTTTCTCCATATCGCCCAGCCCTAGTGGGCCCTCACCAAGCCCTTTCCGTGAGTCTGCAGCGATGCAGACTTCACCAAAGGGAATTACCTAGCCTGGATGCCAGCCAAACTTAGCCCCGTCCACAACATTTGAGGTCGGGATGTTCACATTCTGACTAGAATCTGAGCATGACCACATCAGGCTAGGAATTATCCACAGTTCATAGCGCTGTGGCGTTTTCCACAAAGATCATAGGGGAATCCAGAAATTATAAAGGTAAACAACAGCACGACCACGGAGCGGAGGGGACCCGTTGTCCAGCTTGTAGAACAAGAGTTTAAAAACATTTGGAATCAGGCAGCCGTGTCCCGTGTCCCGGCCGTGTGGAAGGCAACATACTTAAAATGAAAATTCCCAATCCGGCAAGTGTCTGCAACATCTTTGTTATTAAACGTTGCCAAGGTAACATGTGATCTTGTGAAGTGCTGTCCCAATCCCATTTCTACCTATCTGAGCCCATGTGGCCTCACACACTCCCTCACTTAGCACCTGAGATCAATTAAGTCAGGGAGTCTTTAGTCCTCAGGGCTCACTTTGGGATTGGGCCTCTGACATTCATTTTCACTAATGGGCATAATATGGATCTATAAGAGGTCTATTTTCTTCTCATAGACCAATAGGCCTGAATGAGTGCATACTGTTTATAATGTAGATTGTAATATGCAGTACATGCAGGCAATGAGCATTCAGTGCAATACTTTCAATTTCATATGTTGTTTCATATGTATGTCAACAGGTGCTGGAAATAAAGTATCAAGGCAAACACAATAGCACAACCTTAGTTAATTAAAAGATTAAAGGAAAGAGTGGGAAAAAAAATAAATAAATAAAGCAATACATTATTATTAAAGGGATAACGCAGAGCGAGCAGGTCATTATTGAACCTCGACAGAGTGATGCAGGAGCCCCGCGCTACTCAAACAGAGGTTACCCACTGATGACGGGACGGTTAAGTTAAAGGTGCAGTAAGTGTGGCCGGGTTGGCTCAGTTGGTGGAGCGGGTGCACATGTATAGAGGTTTAATCCTCGACGCATCGGCCGAGGGTTCGACTCTGACCTGCGGCCCTTTGCTGCAGGTAGCCAGTGGCAGGCTGGCACATTCATATGCTGCCTCCCCTCTCCCCCCTACCACCAACTGACGCTGCCTGTTGCTGATTGGCTGGAATACTGTTCTGTGGCTCTCGTACTCCTTTCTGTTTGTCTTCCATTTACACAGCCAGGGCTGTGTATTAACACAGGATGTTTTTCAGCACACACAGAAAATAGAGATCTAGGTGACTGTGAGGAGATATTCACTAAATTTGACAAAAAGTGTATTGGATTCACTTACTATACCTTTTAACTAATGTAACTTAATCACTCGACCGCTTTGTTTCATGTCGCACCGCTGCACATGGTGCTCTTGGATACTGTGGCAGTAGCTGTTGGTAAAGCAACAAAAGCTGCTTTTTGAACCATAACGCTGCCAGTTTTTTTTCTTGAATACAAAAGCGCCCTAGTCAACTTTTTCTTTTCAAAAAAAGACTGCAAGTGTAATCATGGCCTAAGGGTTCCAGTGACATTTGGCTTTGGCTACATTTACTTTGCTACGTTTTGGTTTAAAAATGAATATATTTTGCTACGTTTACACCGCGCACTCACACTGCTCTGGCGTTTCAGAGCCGTCCGCAAATGGAGATGTTTGGCAGCGCCGACACTGATGACGTTTCACTGCCTGATTGGATCATCATGACGTCTCGTCTCTGAGACTAAGCTACTAAGCGTTACTAAGCCACTAGCGTTACTATGGCAACTACCATCAACGGGTGGAGTATATGTCACAAAGTATTCCCAGGCTAGATACACGCACAGAAACGTTTGTTTTTAGTTTTAAAATGGTCTTTATATGGTTTCCTTTTCAGTTGCAGCAAATGTTCAAGTACATGTTTGTAGTGGACAAAAAGATGGAAGAGCTGACGTAAACAGTCTATGAAGCATTCTGTAAAAAGGGACTACAGTCGTTACCATACCGGCGGCGGGGAAGGGACTGCTGGTACCTGTATTGTCCACTCCGCTGTTCCTGGTCGGGACAGCCGTGCAATGCCAGTGCGCCAATGCACCAGACGTCCTCTGCACAGTTTTTGGTCTCAACAGCCTGCCGTTTTTGCTCGGGTCCAGCTCGCTGTCCATCCCGTCTAACCTTGCGTTGTCCTGCACCTCCAGAGCATGTGTCGGTAGTTTTCCACCACCGCAGGTCGTTTCCACAGCTCACTCTCTTGCTGCTAATCCCCACCAGAACACTTAGCACTGCCTCGATCTCGCATCTAACCCTGTCATTAGGAGATGAGCTACCGGTGTGTTTGGAGAGCGCCCTCGTGCCAATCCAGCATCTCCCCTGATTAGGAGATGCGCCTCAGGTGTGTTAGGAGTAGTCGCAGTGTCTGTTCCAGGCAAGCAAAAACACAACCAAAAGCAAAACACCACAATATATACAGTAACAATAAGAAAACACCAGCTGCTTGGCTACACTTTGTGACATATACATATACACTACCGGTCAAAAGTTTGGGGTCACAATTTTCCATTACACTCTATTGTAGACAGAATAGCAGCTGAGATCAGTTGCATTGTTTTTTTTAACCAGGGCAGCAGTTTTCAGATTACAATATGTGCTTACATAAGTGCAAAAGGGTTCTCTGTTTTCTCAGGTCCTTTTTTAAAATGACATCATATTAGTAAACAGAATGTGCCTTTGGAACATTGGATGAATGGTTGCTGATAATGGGCAATGTAGATATTGCATTAAAGATCAGCCACCCACTCTGATCTGAGTGGGCAGCTGATCAGCTGGTATTCTGTCTATAATGGAGTTGTATGGAAATTTGTAAGTGACCCCAAACTTTGGACCGTTAGTGTAAATATTTATTAAATATGTGGTTTGGGCATGTTGATTTCAACAGAGATTAGTTCTTCTACTAGAGCTAAAAACACTTGCACGGAGATCGCTTTTGGCTCAAAACTCTGCTTAAAAAACAAAACGTAGTGGTGTTAATGTAGCCTTTGTCTCTTTGTAATCAGGCATCATCATCCTCTTGCTCTGTTTCCATCACAAAGTGTTTTGTCTTTTCCAGATGACAGCAGCTTGTTGAATCTGACTCCACACCCGCTGATCAGGCAGAGGAAGAGACGCTTCCCTGGCCTCTGCTGCATGGTGTCTGGCTGAGCGCCTGAAGGCAGCACTACACTCAACACATATACCTTTTTTTTCTTTTCTTTTTTCCAGTCATTATTCCTATTTCATTCAATTCTTTATTTAGTTAAATTACACCCCCCTCCATAATATCTGAAATTGTAATCTTGTACCTGTTGTGTAATTCTATGGCATTTGTCTTTTTCATGTTGACGCTAACTTTTTTTTCTCTGTCTGTCATTTTGATTCTTCTGCGACGGACTCACCTTGTTCAGGTTTTTTGCTTGGGTTTGGTTATTAGGGCCCGAGCGCCGACAGCGGCGAAGGCCCTATTGAAACTGAAGGAATTATTATTAGGGCCCGAGCGCCGACAGCGGCGAAGGCCCTATTGAAACTGAAGGAATTATTATTAGGGCCCGAGCGCCGACAGCGGCGAAGGCCCTATTGAAACTGAAGGAATTATTAGGGCCCGAGCGCCGACAGCGGCGAAGGCCCTATTGGAACTGAAGGAATTATTAGGGCCCGAGCGCCGACAGCGGCGGCGAAGGCCCTATTGGAACTGAAGGAATTATTTATTATTATTATTAGGGCCCGAGCGCCGACAGCGGCGAAGGCCCTATTGAAACTGAAGGAATTATTATTATTCTTTTTTTCCCGGCAAATGAATTGCCTTTTTGGGGGACTTATCATATTCAAAAACTCACCATATTTGGCGGTCGCATCAAGTCTGGTGAAAATTTACGTATTTTAATGGTTTCAAGAATGGGCGCACAAAAATGGCTCGCTAGCGCCCCCTACAATAATTTGAAAATTCAGCCCCTGCAGTACGTTTAACGTAGACTCACGAAACTTGGTACACATATGTAGCATGGCAGGGCGGACATAAAACTTCATTGTCGCCCCCCCCTAAACCCAACAGGAAGTCCGCCATTTTGTATTGAATGTTCGAAATTAGTGCGATTTTGGCCATTTCCACGTGTCGTACTTTAACGAACTCCTCCTAGAGCTTTCATCCAATCAGCTTCAAACTTGGTGTGTGTCATCTTAACATGTTACCGATGAAAAGTTATTGAAAGAAAAACTTTTCGTCATAGGGCGTGGCCGTGGCGGGGCGACCATTTTGTGCGATTCGCCACCAAAACAGGAAGTGGGTGTAACTCGAGCGTACAGTTCCGATTGGTTCGAAACTTGTCAGGATTCATCAGAGTCCGCCCCTGACGACATATACGCACCGCTATTGGCTCAAAGTCATAGCGCCCCCTAGTGGCAACAGGAAGTAGGCCTAAAAGACAAGGTGCTATACTTTAACGAACTCCTCCTAGAGATTTCACCCGATCAACTTCAAACTTGGTGTGTCTCATCTTAAGATGTTGAAGATGAAAAGTTATTAAAAGAAAAACTTTTCGTCCAACGGTATGGGCGTGGCATGGCGGCCATTTTGAGTGTTTAACGATGAAGGAGAAAGTGGCTGTAACTACAGCGTACCTTGTCGTATCTGCTTGAAATTTCCCACAATCACCAAGAGTCCCGGCCTGAGGACACCTACAGGCCAATATGGACTTTTGGAGACAGCGCCACCATCTGGCAACAGGAAATATGCCTTATATGACAAACAACATCCGATTTACATAAAACTTAGAATGTGTGGTCTACATGTGATACTGAGGCGGCCCCTATATTTTGACCACGCCCAGTCACTCCGGCCACGCCCTTTCATAACATTTGCACCGTTTAAGGTATAGCTTTGTGTGAGGTGTCAATGAACTCAGCAGAGACTTCCTTCTTTATTGGTGATTGTTTGGCCCGCCCCCTATGCGTAAGCCACGCCCACTTTCATAACATTTGAACCGTTTAAGGTATAGCTTTGTGTGAGGTGTCAATGAACTCAGCAGAGAATTCCTTTTTCATTGGTGATGTTTGACCCGCCCCCCTATGATGCGGCCACGCCCCTTTTCACATATATTGAACTGTATGACGTATAGTGTTGTGTGAGGTGTCATTGAACTCAGCAGAGACTTCCTTTTAATGGTGATGTTTGACCCGCCCCCTATGATGCGGCCACGCCCCTTTCACAGATAATGAACCGTATGACGTAGAGTCTTGTGTGAGGTGTCAGTGAACTCAGCAGGAGTTCCCTTTTCATTTGCGACGATGTTCAGTGTCTGAGTGACGCGCAAATGCGCGTCCGCAAGGAGAGGCGTCCGCCAGTATCCCGACTCGCGCAGGTTAGCGAGGGCCTGTTCATCGCTGCTTGCAGCTTTAATTCTTATTATTATTATTTTCCGTCAAATGAATTGCCTTTTTGGGGACTTATCATATTCAAAAACTCACCATATTTGGCGGTCGCATCAAGTCTGGTGAAAATTTACGTATTTTAATGGTTTCAAGAATGGGCGCACAAAAATGGCTCGCTAGCGCCCTACAATAATTTGAAAATTCAGCCCCTGCACTACGTTTAACGTAGAGCCACGAAACTTGGTACACATATGTAGCGTGGCAGGACGGACATAAAACTCCATTGTAGCCCCCCCCTAAACCCAACAGGAAGTCCGCCATTTTGTATTGAATGTTCGAAATTAGTGCGATTTTGGCCATTTCCACGTGTCGTACTTTAACGAACTCCTCCTAGAGCTTTCATCCAATCAGCTTCAAACTTGGTGTGTGTCATCTTAAGATGTTAACGATGAAAAGTTATTAAAAGAAAAGCTTTTCGTCATAGGGCGTGGCCGTGGCGGGGCGGCCATTTTGTGCGATTCGCCACCGAAACAGGAAGTGGGTGTAACTTGAGCGTACGTTGTCCGATTGGATCGAAACTTTCCAGGATTCATCAGACTCCGCCCCTGACGACATATACACGCCGCTATTGGCTCAAAGTCATAGCGCACCCTAGTGGTAACAGGAAATAGGCCTAAAAGACAAGGTGCTATACTTTAACGAACTCCTCCTAGAGATTTCATCCGATCAACTTCAAACTTGGTGTGTGTCATCTTAAGATGTTGACGATGAAAAGTTATTAAAAGAAAAACTTTTCGTCACACGGTGTGGGCGTGGCATGGCGGACATTTTGAGTGTTTAACGATGAATGAGAAAGTGGCTGTAACTACAGCGTACGTCGTCGTATCTGCTTGAAATTTCCCACAATCACCAAGAGTCCCGGCCTGAGGACACCTACAGGCCAATATGGACTTTTGGAGACAGCGCCACCATCTGGCAACAGGAAATATGCCTTATATGACAAACATCATCCGATTTACATGAAACTTAGAATGTGTGGTCTACATGTGATACTGAGGCGGCCCCTATATTTTGACCACGCCCAGTCACCCAGGCCACGCCCCCTTTCATAACATTTGAACCGTTTAAGGTATAGCTTTGTGTGAGGTGTCAATGAACTCAGCAGAGACTTCCTTCTTCATTGGTGATGGTTTGGCCCGCCCCTATGCGTAAGCCACGCCCACTTTCATAACATTTGAACCGTTTAAGGTACAGATTTGTGTGAGGTGTCAATGAACTCAGCAGAGAATTCCTTTTTCATTGGTGATGTTTGACCCGCCCCCCTATGATGCGGCCACGCCCCTTTTCACATATATTGAACTGTATGACGTATAGCCTTGTGTGAGGTGTCATTGAACTCAGCAGAGACTTCCTTCTTCATTGGTGATGTTTGACCCGCCCCCAATGATGCGGCCACGCCCCCTTTCACAGATAATGAACCGTATGACGTAGAGTCTTGTGTGAGGTGTCATTGAACTCAGCAGGGAGTTCCCTTTTCATTTGCGACGACGTTCAGTGTCTGAGTGACGCGCAAATGCGCGGCCGCAAGGAGAGGCGTCCGCCAGTATCGCCGACTCGCGCAGGTTAGCGAGGGCCCGTTCATCGCTGCTTGCAGCTTTAATTAGGGCCCGAGCGCCGACAGCGGCGAAGGCCCTATTGAAACTGAAGGAATTATTATTATTCTTTTTTTCCGGCAAATGAATTGCCTTTTGGGGGACTTATCATATTCAAAAACTCACCATATTTGGCGGTCGCATCAAGTCTGGTGAAAATTTACGTATTTTAATGGTTTCAGAATGGGCGCACAAAATGGCTCGCTAGCGCCCCTACAATAATTTGAAAATTCAGCCCCTGCAGTACGTTTAACGTAGACTCACGAAACTTGGTACACATATGTAGCATGGCAGGGCGGACATAAAACTTCATTGTCGCCCCCCCCTAAACCCAACAGGAAGTCCGCCATTTTGTATTGAATGTTCGAAATTAGTGCGATTTTGGCCATTTCCACGTGTCGTACTTTAACGAACTCCTCCTAGAGCTTTCATCCAATCAGCTTCAAACTTGGTGTGTGTCATCTTAACATGTTAACGATGAAAAGTTATTGAAAGAAAAACTTTTCGTCATAGGGCGTGGCCGTGGCGGGCGGCCATTTTGTGCGATTCGCCACCAAAACAGGAAGTGGGTGTAACTCGAGCGTACAGTGTCCGATTGGTTCGAAACTTGTCAGGATTCATCAGAGTCCGCCCCTGACGACATATACGCACCGCTATTGGCTCAAAGTCATAGCGCCCCTAGTGGCAACAGGAAGTAGGCCTAAAAGACAAGGTGCTATACTTTAACGAACTCCTCCTAGAGATTTCATCCGATCAACTTCAAACTTGGTGTGTGTCATCTTAAGATGTTGAAGATGAAAAGTTATTAAAAGAAAAACTTTTCGTCAACGGTGTGGGCGTGGCATGGCGGCCATTTTGAGTGTTTAGCGATGAAGGAGAAAGTGGCTGTAACTACAGCGTACGTTGTCGTATCTGCTTGAAATTTCCCACAATCACCAAGAGTCCCGGCCTGAGGACACCTACAGGCCAATATGGACTTTTGGAGACAGCGCCACCATCTGGCAACAGGAAATATGCCTTATATGACAAACATCATCCGATTTACATGAAACTTAGAATGTGTGGTCTACATGTGATACTGAGGCGGCCCCTATATTTTGACCACGCCCAGTCACTCAGGCCACGCCCTTTCATAACATTTGAACCGTTTAAGGTATAGCTTTGTGTGAGGTGTCAATGAACTCAGCAGAGACTTCCTTCTTTATTGGTGATTGTTTGGCCCGCCCCCTATGCGTAAGCCACGCCCACTTTCATAACATTTGAACCGTTTAAGGTATAGCTTTGTGTGAGGTGTCAATGAACTCAGCAGAGAATTCCTTTTTCATTGGTGATGTTTGACCCGCCCCCCTATGATGCGGCCACGCCCCTTTTCACATATATTGAACTGTATGACGTATAGTGTTGTGTGAGGTGTCATTGAACTCAGCAGAGACTTCCTTTTAATGGTGATGTTTGACCCGCCCCCTATGATGCGGCCACGCCCCCTTTCACAGATAATGAACCGTATGACGTAGAGTCTTGTGTGAGGTGTCAGTGAACTCAGCAGGGAGTTCCCTTTTCATTTGCGACGATGTTCAGTGTCTGAGTGACGCGCAAATGCGCGGCCGCAAGGAGAGGCGTCCGCCAGTATCCCCGACTCGCGCAGGTTAGCGAGGGCCCGTTCATCGCTGCTTGCAGCTTTAATTCTTTATTATTATTATTTTCCGTCAAATGAATTGCCTTTTTGGGGGACTTATCATATTCAAAAACTCACCATATTTGGCGGTCGCATCAAGTCTGGTGAAAATTTACGTATTTTAATGGTTTCAAGAATGGGCGCACAAAAATGGCTCGCTAGCGCCCCCTACAATAATTTGAAAATTCAGCCCCTGCACTACGTTTAACGTAGAGCCACGAAACTTGGTACACATATGTAGCGTGGCAGGACGGACATAAAACTCCATTGTAGCCCCCCCCTAAACCCAACAGGAAGTCCGCCATTTTGTATTGAATGTTCGAAATTAGTGCGATTTTGGCCATTTCCACGTGTCGTACTTTAACGAACTCCTCCTAGAGCTTTCATCCAATCAGCTTCAAACTTGGTGTGTGTCATCTTAAGATGTTAACGATGAAAAGTTATTAAAAGAAAAACTTTTCGTCATAGGGCGTGGCCGTGGCGGGGCGGCCATTTTGTGCGATTCGCCACCAAAACAGGAAGTGGGTGTAACTTGAGCGTACGTTGTCCGATTGGATCGAAACTTTCAGGATTCATCAGAGTCCGCCCCTGACGACATATACACGCCGCTATTGGCTCAAAGTCATAGCGCACCCTAGTGGTAACAGGAAATAGGCCTAAAAGACAAGGTGCTATACTTTAACGAACTCCTCCTAGAGATTTCATCCGATCAACTTCAAACTTGGTGTGTGTCATCTTAAGATGTTGACGATGAAAAGTTATTAAAAGAAAAACTTTTCGTCACACGGTGTGGGCGTGGCATGGCGGACATTTTGAGTGTTTAACGATGAATGAGAAAGTGGCTGTAACTACAGCGTACGTCGTCGTATCTGCTTGAAATTTCCCACAATCACCAAGAGTCCGGCCTGAGGACACCTACAGGCCAATATGGACTTTTGGAGACAGCGCCACCATCTGGCAACAGGAAATATGCCTTATATGACAAACATCATCCGATTTACATGAAACTTAGAATGTGTGGTCTACATGTGATACTGAGGCGGCCCCTATATTTTGACCACGCCCAGTCACCCAGGCCACGCCCCCTTTCATAACATTTGAACCGTTTAAGGTATAGCTTTGTGTGAGGTGTCAATGAACTCAGCAGAGACTTCCTTCTTCATTGGTGATGGTTTGGCCCGCCCCCTATGCGTAAGCCACGCCCCCTTTCATAACATTTGAACCGTTTAAGGTACAGATTTGTGTGAGGTGTCAATGAACTCAGCAGAGAATTCCTTTTCATTGGTGATGTTTGACCCGCCCCCTATGATGCGGCCACGCCCCTTTCACATATATTGAACTGTATGACGTATAGTCTTGTGTGAGGTGTCATTGAACTCAGCAGAGACTTCCTTCTTCATTGGTGATGTTTGACCCGCCCCCAATGATGCGGCCACGCCCCTTTCACAGATAATGAACCGTATGACGTAGAGTCTTGTGTGAGGTGTCATTGAACTCAGCAGGGAGTTCTTTTCATTTGCGACGACGTTCAGTGTCTGAGTGACGCGCAAATGCGCGGCCGCAAGGAGAGGCGTCCGCCAGTATCCCGACTCGCGCAGGTTAGCGAGGGCCCGTTCATCGCTGCTTGCAGCTTTAATTAGGGCCCGAGCGCCGACAGCGGCGAAGGCCCTATTGAAACTGAAGGAATTATTATTATTCTTTTTTTCCCGGCAAATGAATTGCCTTTTTGGGGGACTTATCATATTCAAAAACTCACCATATTTGGCGGTCGCATCAAGTCTGGTGAAAATTTACGTATTTTAATGGTTTCGGGAATGGGCGCACAAAATGGCTCGCTAGCGCCCCTACAATAATTTGAAAATTCAGCCCCTGCAGTACGTTTAACGAGACTCACGAAACTTGGTACACATATGTAGCATGGCAGGGCGGACATAAAACTCCATTGTAGCCCCCTAAACCCAACAGGAAGTCCGCCATTTTGTATTGAATGTTCGAAATTAGTGCGATTTTGGCCATTTCCACGTGTCGTACTTTAACGAACTCCTCCTAGAGCTTTCATCCAATCAGCTTCAAACTTGGTGTGTGTCATCTTAAGATGTTAACGATGAAAAGTTATTAAAAGAAAAACTTTTCGTCATAGGGCGTGGCCGTGGGGGCGGCCATTTTGTGCGATTCGCCACCAAAACAGGAAGTGGGTGTAACTGAGCGTACAGTGTCCGATTGGATCGAAACTTGTCAGGATTCATCAGAGTCCGCCCCTGACGACATATACACGCCGCTATTGGCTCAAAGTCATAGCGCCCCTAGTGGCAACAGGAAGTAGGCCTAAAAGACAAGGTGCTATACTTTAACGAACTCCTCCTAGAGATTTCATCCGATCAACTTCAAACTTGGTGTGTGTCATCTTAAGATGTTGAAGATGAAAAGTTATTAAAAGAAAAACTTTTCGTCAACGGTGTGGGCGTGGCATGGCGGCCATTTTGAGTGTTTAGCGATGAAGGAGAAAGTGGCTGTAACTACAGCGTACGTTGTCGTATCTGCTTGAAATTTCCCACAATCACCAAGAGTCCCGGCCTGAGGACACCTACAGGCCAATATGGACTTTTGGAGACAGCGCCACCATCTGGCAACAGGAAATATGCCTTATATGACAAACATCATCCGATTTACATGAAACTTAGAATGTGTGGTCTACATGTGATACTGAGGCGGCCCCTATAATTTGACCACGCCCAGTCACTCAGGCCACGCCCCTTTCATAACATTTGAACCGTTTAAGGTATAGCTTTGTGTGAGGTGTCAATGAACTCAGCAGAGACTTCCTTCTTTATTGGTGATGGTTTGGCCCGCCCCTATGCGTAAGCCACGCCCACTTTCATAACATTTGAACCGTTTAAGGTATAGCTTTGTGTGAGGTGTCAATGAACTCAGCAGAGAATTCTTTTTCATTGGTGATGTTTGACCCGCCCCCTATGATGCGGCCACGCCCCTTTCACATATATTGAACTGTATGACGTATAGTGTTGTGTGAGGTGTCATTGAACTCAGCAGAGACTTCCTTTTATTGGTGATGTTTGACCCGCCCCCTATGATGCGGCCACGCCCCTTTCACAGATAATGAACCGTATGACGTAGAGTCTTGTGTGAGGTGTCATTGAACTCAGCAGGAGTTCCTTTTCATTTGCGACGATGTTCAGTGTCTGAGTGACGCGCAAATGCAGGCGTCCGCCAGTATCCCGACTCGCGCAGGTTAGCGAGGCCCGTTCATCGCTGCTTGCAGTTAGGCTATTGCTGAAGGTTTGGCGAAGGCCCTATTCGCTGGCGCCCTATTGAAACTGAAGGAATTATTATTATTCTTTCTTTCTTTTTTTCCGTCAAATGAATTGCCTTTTGGGGGACTTATCATATTCAAAAACTCACCATATTTGGCGGTCGCATCAAGTCTGGTGAAAATTTACGTATTTTAATGGTTTCGGGAATGGGCGCACAAAATGGCTCGCTAGCGCCCCTACAATAATTTGAAAATTCAGCCCCTGCACTACGTTTAACGTAGAGTCACGAAACTTGGTACACATATGTAGCATGGCAGGGCGGACATAAAACTCCATTGTAGCCCCCTAAACCAAACAGGAAGTCCGCCATTTTGTATTGAATGTTCGAAATTAGTGCGATTTTGGCCATTTCCACGTGTCGTACTTTAACGAACTCCTCCTAGAGCTTTCATCCAATCAGCTTCAAACTTGGTGTGTGTCATCTTAAGATGTTAACGATGAAAAGTTATTAAAAGAAAAACTTTTCGTCATAGGGCGTGGCCGTGGCGGGCGGCCATTTTGTGCGATTCGCCACCAAAACAGGAAGTGGGTGTAACTTGAGCGTACTTGTCCGATTGGATCGAAACTTTTCAGGATTCATCAGAGTCCGCCCCTGACGACATATACACGCCGCTATTGGCTCAAAGTCATAGCGCCCCTAGTGGCAACAGGAAGTAGGCCTAAAAGACAAGGTGCTATACTTTAACGAACTCCTCCTAGAGCTTTCATCCGATCAACTTCAAACTTGGTGTGTGTCATCTTAAGATGTTGACGATGAAAAGTTATTAAAAGAAAAACTTTTCGTCAACGGTGTGGGCGTGGCATGGCGGCCATTTTGAGTGTTTAGCGATGAAGGAGAAAGTGGCTGTAACTACAGCGTACGTTGTCGTATCTGCTTGAAATTTCCCACAATCACCAAGAGTCCAGGCCTGAGGACACCTACAGGCCAATATGGACTTTTGGAGACAGCGCCACCATCTGGCAACAGGAAATATGCCTTATATGACAAACATCATCCGATTTACATGAAACTTAGAATGTGTGGTCTACATGTGATACTGAGGCGGCCCCTATAATTTGACCACGCCCAGTCACTCAGGCCACGCCCCTTTCATAACATTTGAACCGTTTAAGGTATAGCTTTGTGTGAGGTGTCAATGAACTCAGCAGAGACTTCCTTCTTTATTGGTGATGGTTTGGCCCGCCCCTATGCGTAAGCCACGCCCACTTTCATAACATTTGAACCGTTTAAGGTACAGCTTTGTGTGAGGTGTCAATGAACTCAGCAGAGACTTCCTTTTCATTGGTGATGTTTGACCCGCCCCCTATGATGCGGCCACGCCCCCTTTCACAGATAATGAACCGTATGACGTAGTCTTGTGTGAGGTGTCATTGAACTCAGCAGAGAGTTCCTTTTCATTGGTGATGTTTGACCCGCCCCCATGATGCGGCCACGCCCCTTTCACAGATAATGAACCGTATGACGTAGAGTCTTGTGTGAGGTGTCATTGAACTCAGCAGAGACTTCCTTTTCATTGGTGATGTTTGACCCGCCCCCATGATGCGGCCACGCCCTTTCACAGATAATGAACCGTATGACGTAGAATCTTGTGTGAGGTGTCATTGAACTCAGCAGGGAGTTCACTTTTCATTGGCGACGATGTTCAGTGTCTGAGTGACGCGCAAATGCACGGCCGCAAGGAGAGGCGTCCGCCAGTATCCCGACTCGCGCAGGTTAGCGAGGCCCGTTCATCGCTGCTTGCAGCTTTAATTATTATTATTATTCTTCTTTCTTTTCCGTCAAATGAATTGCCTTTTGGGGGACTTATCATATTCAAAAACTCACCATATTTGGCGGTCGCATCAAGTCTGGTGAAAATTTACGTATTTTAATGGTTTCGGGAATGGGCGCACAAAATGGCTCGCTAGCGCCCCTACAATAATTTGAAAATTCAGCCCCTGCACTACGTTTAACGTAGAGTCACGAAACTTGGTCCACATATGTAGCATGGCAGGACGGACATAAAACTCCATTGTAGCCCCCTAAACCCAACAGGAAGTCCGCCATTTTGTATTGAATGTTCGAAATTAGTGCGATTTTGGCCATTTCCACGTGTCGTACTTTAACGAACTCCTCCTAGAGCTTTCATCCAATCAGCTTCAAACTTGGTGTGTGTCATCTTAAGATGTTAACGATGAAAAGTTATTAAAAGAAAAACTTTTCGTCATAGGGCGTGGCCGTGGCGGGCGGCCATTTTGTGCGATTCGCCACCAAAACAGGAAGTGGGTGTAACTTGAGCGTACGTTGTCCGATTGGATCGAAACTTTCAGGATTCATCAGAGTCCGCCCCTGACGACATATACACGCCGCTATTGGCTCAAAGTCATAGCGCCCCTAGTGGCAACAGGAAGTAGGCCTAAAAGACAAGGTGCTATACTTTAACGAACTCCTCCTAGAGCTTTCATCCGATCAACTTCAAACTTGGTGTGTGTCATCTTAAGATGTTGACGATGAAAAGTTATTAAAAGAAAAACTTTTCGTCAACGGTGTGGGCGTGGCATGGCGGCCATTTTGAGTGTTTAGCGATGAAGGAGAAAGTGGCTGTAACTACAGCGTACGTTGTCGTATCTGCTTGAAATTTCCCACAATCACCAAGAGTCCGGCCTGAGGACACCTACAGGCCAATATGGACTTTTGGAGACAGCGCCACCATCTGGCAACAGGAAATATGCCTTATATGACAAACATCATCCGATTTACATGAAACTTAGAATGTGTGGTCTACATGTGATACTGAGGCGGCCCCTATATTTTGACCACGCCCAGTCACTCAGGCCACGCCCCTTTCATAACATTTGAACCGTTTAAGGTATAGCTTTGTGTGAGGTGTCAATGAACTCAGCAGAGACTTCCTTTTTCATTGGTGATGTTTGACCCGCCCCCATGATGCGGCCACGCCCCTTTCATAACAATGAACCGTTTAAGGTAGAATCTTGTGTGAGGTGTCATTGAACTCAGCAGAGACTTCCTTTTCATTGGTGATGTTTGACCCGCCCCCATGATGCGGCCACGCCCCTTTCACAGATAATGAACCGTATGACGTAGAGTCTTGTGTGAGGTGTCATTGAACTCAGCAGAGACTTCCTTTTCATTGGTGATGTTTGACCCGCCCCCATGATGCGGCCACGCCCCTTTCACAGATAATGAACCGTATGACGTAGAATCTTGTGTGAGGTGTCATTGAACTCAGCAGAGAGTTCCTTTTCATTGGTGATGTTTGACCCGCCCCCTATGATGCGGCCACGCCCCTTTCACAGATAATGAACTGTATGACGTAGAGTCTTGTGTGAGGTGTCATTGAACTCAGCAGGAGTTCACTTTTCATTGGCGACGATGTTCAGTGTCTGAGTGACGCGCAAATGCGCGGTCGCAAGGAGAGGCGTCCGCCAGTATCCCGACTCGCGCAGGTTAGCGAGGCCCGCTTCATCGCTGCTTGCAGCTTTAATTATTCTTTCTTTTATCCGGCAAATGAATTGCCTTTTTGGGGACTTATCATATTCAAAAACTCACCATATTTGGCGGTCGCATCAAGTCTGGTGAAAATTTACGTATTTTAATGGTTTCGGGAATAGGCGCACAAAATGGCTCGCTAGCGCCCCTACAATAATTTGAAAATTCAGCCCCTGCACTACGTTTAACGTAGAGCCACGAAACTTGGTACACATATGTAGCATGGCAGGGCGGACATAAAACTCCATTGTAGCCCCCCCCTAAACCCAACAGGAAGTCCGCCATTTTGTATTGAATGTTCGAAATTAGTGCGATTTTGGCCATTTCCACGTGTCGTACTTTAACGAACTCCTCCTAGAGCTTTCATCCAATCAGCTTCAAACTTGGTGTGTGTCATCTTAACATGTTAACGATGAAAAGTTATTAAAAGAAAAACTTTTCGTCATAGGGCGTGGCCGTGGCGGGGCGGCCATTTTGTGCGATTCGCCACCAAAACAGGAAGTGGGTGTAACTTGAGCGTACAGTGTCCGATTGGATCGAAACTTTCAGGATTCATCAGAGTCCGCCCCTGACGACATATACACGCCGCTATTGGCTCAAAGTCATAGCGCCCCTAGTGGCAACAGGAAGTAGGCCTAAAAGACAAGGTGCTATACTTTAACGAACTCCTCCTAGAGCTTTCATCCGATCAACTTCAAACTTGGTGTGTGTCATCTTAAGATGTTGAACGATGAAAAGTTATTAAAAGAAAAACTTTTCGTCACACGGTGTGGGCGTGGCATGGCGGCCATTTTGAGTGTTTAGCGATGAAGGAGAAAGTGGCTGTAACTACAGCGTACGTTGTCGTATCTGCTTGAAATTTCCCACAATCACCAAGAGTCCCGGCCTGAGGACACCTACAGGCCAATATGGACTTTTGGAGACAGCGCCACCATCTGGCAACAGGAAATATGCCTTATATGACAAACATCATCCGATTTACATGAAACTTAGAATGTGTGGTCTACATGTGATACTGAGGCGGCCCCTATATTTGACCACGCCCAGTCACTCAGGCCACGCCCCTTTCATAACATTTGAACCGTTTAAGGTATAGCTTTGTGTGAGGTGTCAATGAACTCAGCAGAGACTTCCTTCTTCATTGGTGATGGTTTGGCCCGCCCCTATGCGTAAGCCACGCCCACTTTCATAACATTTGAACCGTTTAAGGTACAGTCTTGTGTGAGGTGTCAATGAACTCAGCAGAGACTTCCTTTTTCATTGGTGATGTTTGACCCGCCCCTATGATGCGGCCACGCCCCTTTCACAGATAATGAACCGTATGACGTAGAATCTTGTGTGAGGTGTCATTGAACTCAGCAGAGACTTTTTCATTGGTGATGTTTGACCCGCCCCCTATGATGCGGCCACGCCCCTTTCACAGATAATGAACCGTATGACGTATAGTCTTGTGTGAGGTGTCATTGAACTCAGCAGAGAGTTTTCTTTTCATGGCGATGTTCAGTGTCTGAGTGACGCGCAAATGCACGGTCGCATGAGAGGCGTCCGCCAGTATCCGATCGCGCAGGTTAGCGAGGCCCGTTCATCGCTGCTGCAGCGGTTAAGGCCCTATTTAATTATTATTATTCTTTTTTCCGTCAAATGAATTGCCTTTTTGGGGACTTATCATATTCAAAACTCACCATATTTGGCGGTCGCATCAAGTCTGGTGAAAATTTACGTATTTTAATGGTTTCGGGAATAGGCGCACAAAATGGCTCGCTAGCGCCCCTACAATAATTTGAAAATTCAGCCCCTGCACTACGTTTAACGTAGAGTCACGAAACTTGGTACACATATGTAGCATGGCAGGGCGGACATAAAACTCCATTGTAGCCCCCTAAACCCAACAGGAAGTCCGCCATTTTGTATTGAATGTTCGAAATTAGTGCGATTTTGGCCATTTCCACGTGTCGTACTTTAACGAACTCCTCCTAGAGCTTTCATCCAATCAGCTTCAAACTTGGTGTGTGTCATCTTAACATGTTAACGATGAAAAGTTATTAAAAGAAAAACTTTTCGTCATAGGGCGTGGCCGTGGCGGGCGGCCATTTTGTGCGATTCGCCACCAAAACAGGAAGTGGGTGTAACTTGAGCGTACGTTGTCCGATTGGATCGAAACTTTCAGGATTCATCAGAGTCCGCCCTGACGACATACACGCCGCTATTGGCTCAAAGTCATAGCGCCCCTAGTGGCAACAGGAAGTAGGCCTAAAAGACAAGGTGCTATACTTTAACGAACTCCTCCTAGAGCTTTCATCCGATCAACTTCAAACTTGGTGTGTGTCATCTTAAGATGTTGACGATGAAAAGTTATTAAAAGAAAACTTTTCGTCAACGGTGTGGGCGTGGCATGGCGGCCATTTTGAGTGTTTAGCGATGAAGGAGAAAGTGGCTGTAACTACAGCGTACGTTGTCGTATCTGCTTGAAATTTCCCACAATCACCAAGAGTCCAGGCCTGAGGACACCTACAGGCCAATATGGACTTTTGGAGACAGCGCCACCATCTGGCAACAGGAAATATGCCTTATATGACAAACATCATCCGATTTACATGAAACTTAGAATGTGTGGTCTACATGTGATACTGAGGCGGCCCCTATAATTTGACCACGCCCAGTCACTCAGGCCACGCCCCCTTTCATAACATTTGAACCGTTTAAGGTATAGCTTTGTGTGAGGTGTCAATGAACTCAGCAGAGACTTCCTTCTTCATTGGTGATGGTTTGGCCCGCCCCTATGCGTAAGCCACGCCCACTTTCATAACATTTGAACCGTTTAAGGTATAGCTTTGTGTGAGGTGTCAATGAACTCAGCAGAGAATTCCTTTTCATTGGTGATGTTTGACCCGCCCCCTATGATGCGGCCACGCCCCTTTCACAGATAATGAACTGTATGACGTATAGTCTTGTGTGAGGTGTCATTGAACTCAGCAGAGTTCCTTTTCATTGGTGATGTTTGACCCGCCCCTATGATGCGGCCACGCCCTTTCACAGATAATGAACCGTATGACGTAGAGTCTTGTGTGAGGTGTCATTGAACTCAGCAGGAGTTCTTTTCATTGCGACGATGTTCAGTGTCTGAGTCGCAAATGCCAAGGAGAGGCGTCCGCCAGTATCCCGACTCGCGCAGGTTAGCGAGGTTCATCGCTGCTTGCAGCTTTAATTATTATTATTATTTTCCGTCAAATGAATTGCCTTTTTGGGGACTTATCATATTCAAAAACTCACCATATTTGGCGGTCGCATCAAGTCTGGTGAAAATTTACGTATTTTAATGGTTTCGGGAATAGGCGCACAAAATGGCTCGCTAGCGCCCCTACAATAATTTGAAAATTCAGCCCCTGCACTACGTTTAACGTAGAGTCACGAAACTTGGTACACATATGTAGCATGGCAGGACGGACATAAAACTCCATTGTAGCCCCCTAAACCCAACAGGAAGTCCGCCATTTTGTATTGAATGTTCGAAATTAGTGCGATTTTGGCCATTTCCACGTGTCGTACTTTAACGAACTCCTCCTAGAGCTTTCATCCAATCAGCTTCAAACTTGGTGTGTGTCATCTTAAGATGTTAACGATGAAAAGTTATTAAAAGAAAAACTTTTCGTCATAGGGCGTGGCCGTGGCGGGCGGCCATTTTGTGCGATTCGCCACCAAAACAGGAAGTGGGTGTAACTTGAGCGTACGTTGTCCGATTGGATCGAAACTTTCAGGATTCATCAGAGTCCGCCCCTGACGACATATACACGCCGCTATTGGCTCAAAGTCATAGCGCCCCTAGTGGCAACAGGAAGTAGGCCTAAAAGACAAGGTGCTATACTTTAACGAACTCCTCCTAGAGCTTTCATCCGATCAACTTCAAACTTGGTGTGTGTCATCTTAAGATGTTGACGATGAAAAGTTATTAAAAGAAAAACTTTTCGTCAACGGTGTGGGCGTGGCATGGCGGCCATTTTGAGTGTTTAGCGATGAAGGAGAAAGTGGCTGTAACTACAGCGTACGTTGTCGTATCTGCTTGAAATTTCCCACAATCACCAAGAGTCCGGCCTGAGGACACCTACAGGCCAATATGGACTTTTGGAGACAGCGCCACCATCTGGCAACAGGAAATATGCCTTATATGACAAACATCATCCGATTTACATGAAACTTAGAATGTGTGGTCTACATGTGATACTGAGGCGGCCCCTATAATTTGACCACGCCCAGTCACTCAGGCCACGCCCCTTTCATAACATTTGAACCGTTTAAGGTATAGCTTTGTGTGAGGTGTCAATGAACTCAGCAGAGACTTCCTTCTTTATTGGTGATGGTTTGGCCCGCCCCTATGCGTAAGCCACGCCCACTTTCATAACATTTGAACCGTTTAAGGTACAGCTTTGTGTGAGGTGTCAATGAACTCAGCAGAGAATTCCTTTTCATTGGTGATGTTTGACCCGCCCCCTATGATGCGGCCACGCCCCTTTCACAGATATTGAACTGTATGACGTATAGTCTTGTGTGAGGTGTCATTGAACTCAGCAGAGACTTCCTTTTCATTGGTGATGTTTGACCCGCCCCCTATGATGCGGCCACGCCCCTTTCACAGATAATGAACCGTATGACGTAGAGTCTTGTGTGAGGTGTCATTGAACTCAGCAGGGAGTTCCTTTTCATTTGCGACGATGTTCAGTGTCTGAGTGACGCGCAAATGCACGGTCAGCAAGGAGAGGCGTCCGCCAGTATCCCGACTCGCGCAGGTTAGCGAGGGCCCTCATCGCTGCGCGCTAGGCCCTGCGAAGGCCCTATTGAAACTGAAGGAATTATTATTATTCTTTTTTCCGGCAAATGAATTGCCTTTTTGGGGACTTATCATATTCAAAAACTCACCATATTTGGCGGTCGCATCAAGTCTGGTGAAAATTTACGTATTTTAATGGTTTCGGGAATGGGCGCACAAAATGGCTCGCTAGCGCCCCTACAATAATTTGAAAATTCAGCCCCTGCAGTACGTTTAACGTAGAGTCACGAAACTTGGTACACATATGTAGCATGGCAGGACGGACATAAAACTCCATTGTAGCCCCCCCCTAAACCCAACAGGAAGTCCGCCATTTTGTATTGAATGTTCGAAATTAGTGCGATTTTGGCCATTTCCACGTGTCGTACTTTAACGAACTCCTCCTAGAGCTTTCATCCAATCAGCTTCAAACTTGGTGTGTGTCATCTTAACATGTTAACGATGAAAAGTTATTAAAAGAAAAACTTTTCGTCATAGGGCGTGGCCGTGGCGGGCGGCCATTTTGTGCGATTCGCCACCAAAACAGGAAGTGGGTGTAACTTGAGCGTACAGTGTCCGATTGGATCGAAACTTGTCAGGATTCATCAGAGTCCGCCCTGACGACATATACGCACCGCTATTGGCTCAAAGTCATAGCGCCCCTAGTGGCAACAGGAAGTAGGCCTAAAAGACAAGGTGCTATACTTTAACGAACTCCTCCTAGAGCTTTCATCCGATCAACTTCAAACTTGGTGTGTGTCATCTTAAGATGTTGAAGATGAAAAGTTATTAAAAGAAAAACTTTTCGTCAACGGTGTGGGCGTGGCATGGCGGCCATTTTGAGTGTTTAGCGATGAAGGAGAAAGTGGCTGTAACTACAGCGTACGTTGTCGTATCTGCTTGAAATTTCCCACAATCACCAAGAGTCCCGGCCTGAGGACACCTACAGGCCAATATGGACTTTTGGAGACAGCGCCACCATCTGGCAACAGGAAATATGCCTTATATGACAAACATCATCCGATTTACATGAAACTTAGAATGTGTGGTCTACATGTGATACTGAGGCGGCCCCTATATTTTGACCACGCCCAGTCACTCAGGCCACGCCCCTTTCATAACATTTGAACCGTTTAAGGTATAGCTTTGTGTGAGGTGTCAATGAACTCAGCAGAGACTTCCTTCTTTATTGGTGATGGTTTGGCCCGCCCCTATGCGTAAGCCACGCCCACTTTCATAACATTTGAACCGTTTAAGGTATAGCTTTGTGTGAGGTGTCAATGAACTCAGCAGAGAATTCCTTTTCATTGGTGATGTTTGACCCGCCCCTATGATGCGGCCACGCCCCTTTCACATATATTGAACTGTATGACGTATAGTGTTGTGTGAGGTGTCATTGAACTCAGCAGAGACTTCCTTTTCATTGGTGATGTTTGACCCGCCCCCTATGATGCGGCCACGCCCTTTCACAGATAATGAACCGTATGACGTAGAGTCTTGTGTGAGGTGTCATTGAACTCAGCAGGAGTTCTTTTCATTTGCGACGATGTTCAGTGTCTGAGTGACGCGCAAATGCACGGCCGCAAGGAGAGGCGTCCGCCAGTATCCCGACTCGCGCAGGTTAGCGAGGCCCGTTCATCGCTGCTGCATTCGCTGCTTGCAGCTATTAACTAATTATTATTATTATTTTCCGGCAAATGAATTGCCTTTTTGGGGACTTATCATATTCAAAAACTCACCATATTTGGCGGTCGCATCAAGTCTGGTGAAAATTTACGTATTTTAATGGTTTCGGGAATGGGCGCACAAAATGGCTCGCTAGCGCCCCTACAATAATTTGAAAATTCAGCCCCTGCACTACGTTTAACGTAGAGCCACGAAACTTGGTACACATATGTAGCATGGCAGGGCGGACATAAAACTCCATTGTAGCCCCCCCCTAAACCCAACAGGAAGTCCGCCATTTTGTATTGAATGTTCGAAATTAGTGCGATTTTGGCCATTTCCACGTGTCGTACTTTAACGAACTCCTCCTAGAGCTTTCATCCAATCAGCTTCAAACTTGGTGTGTGTCATCTTAAGATGTTAACGATGAAAAGTTATTAAAAGAAAAACTTTTCGTCATAGGGCGTGGCCGTGGCGGGGCGGCCATTTTGTGCGATTCGCCACCGAAACAGGAAGTGGGTGTAACTTGAGCGTACGTGTCCGATTGGATCGAAACTTTCAGGATTCATCAGAGTCCGCCCCTGACGACATATACACGCCGCTATTGGCTCAAAGTCATAGCGCCCCTAGTGGCAACAGGAAGTAGGCCTAAAAGACAAGGTGCTATACTTTAACGAACTCCTCCTAGAGCTTTCATCCGATCAACTTCAAACTTGGTGTGTGTCATCTTAAGATGTTGACGATGAAAAGTTATTAAAAGAAAAACTTTTCGTCACACGGTGTGGGCGTGGCATGGCGGCCATTTTGAGTGTTTAGCGATGAAGGAGAAAGTGGCTGTAACTACAGCGTACGTTGTCGTATCTGCTTGAAATTTCCCACAATCACCAAGAGTCCCGGCCTGAGGACACCTACAGGCCAATATGGACTTTTGGAGACAGCGCCACCATCTGGCAACAGGAAATATGCCTTATATGACAAACATCATCCGATTTACATGAAACTTAGAATGTGTGGTCTACATGTGATACTGAGGCGGCCCCTATATTTTGACCACGCCCAGTCACCAGGCCACGCCCCTTTCATAACATTTGAACCGTTTAAGGTATAGCTTTGTGTGAGGTGTCAATGAACTCAGCAGAGACTTCCTTCTTCATTGGTGATGGTTTGGCCCGCCCCTATGCGTAAGCCACGCCCACTTTCATAACATTTGAACCGTTTAAGGAGTTTGTGTGAGGTGTCAATGAACTCAGCAGAGAATTCCTTTTCATTGGTGATGTTTGACCTGCCCCCTATGATGCGGCCACGCCCCTTTCACAGATAATGAACCGTATGACGTAGAGTCTTGTGTGAGGTGTCATTGAACTCAGCAGAGACTTCTTCATTGGTGATGTTTGACCCGCCCCATGATGCGGCCACGCCCCTTTCACAGATAATGAACCGTATGACGTAGAGTCTTGTGTGAGGTGTCATTGAACTCAGCAGAGAGTTCCTCATTGGTGATGTTTTGATGCGCCACGTTCACAGATAATGTATGACGTGTGTGTGAGGTGAACTCAGCAGGCTTTTCATTGGTGAGACCCGCCATGATGCGGCCCGCACAGATAATGAACCGTATGACTCTTGTGTGAGGTGTCATTGCTCAGCAGGAGCATTTATGTTCAGTGTCTGAGTGCGCGCAAATGCACGGCCGCGAGAGGCGCGCCAGTACACTCGCGGCGAAGGCTGCTATTGCTGCAGGAATTATTATTATTCTTTTTATCCGGCAAATGAATTGCCTTTTGGGGACTTATCATATTCAAAAACTCACCATATTTGGCGGTCGCATCAAGTCTGGTGAAAATTTACGTATTTTAATGGTTTCGGGAATGGGCGCACAAAATGGCTCGCTAGCGCCCTACAATAATTTGAAAATTCAGCCCCTGCACTACGCTTAACGTAGACTCACGAAACTTGGTACACATATGTAGCATGGCAGGGCGGACATAAAACTCCATTGTAGCCCCCTAAACCCAACAGGAAGTCCGCCATTTTGTATTGAATGTTCGAAATTAGTGCGATTTTGGCCATTTCCACGTGTCGTACTTTAACGAACTCCTCCTAGAGCTTTCATCCAATCAGCTTCAAACTTGGTGTGTGTCATCTTAACATGTTAACGATGAAAAGTTATTAAAAGAAAAACTTTTCGTCATAGGGCGTGGCCGTGCGGGGCGGCCATTTTGTGCGATTCGCCACCAAAACAGGAAGTGGGTGTAACTTGAGCGTACAGTGTCCGATTGGATCGAAACTTGTCAGGATTCATCAGAGTCCGCCCTGACGACATATACACGCCGCTATTGGCTCAAAGTCATAGCGCCCCTAGTGGCAACAGGAAGTAGGCCTAAAAGACAAGGTGCTATACTTTAACGAACTCCTCCTAGAGCTTTCATCCGATCAACTTCAAACTTGGTGTGTGTCATCTTAAGATGTTGAAGATGAAAAGTTATTAAAAGAAAACTTTTCGTCCAACGGTGTGGGCGTGGCATGGCGGCCATTTTGAGTGTTTAGCGATGAAGGAGAAAGTGGCTGTAACTACAGCGTACGTTGTCGTATCTGCTTGAAATTTCCCACAATCACCAAGAGTCCAGGCCTGAGGACACCTACAGGCCAATATGGACTTTTGGAGACAGCGCCACCATCTGGCAACAGGAAATATGCCTTATATGACAAACATCATCCGATTTACATGAAACTTAGAATGTGTGGTCTACATGTGATACTGAGGCGGCCCCTATATTTGACCACGCCCAGTCACTCAGGCCACGCCCCTTTCATAACATTTGAACCGTTTAAGGTATAGCTTTGTGTGAGGTGTCAATGAACTCAGCAGAGACTTCCTTCTTTATTGGTGATGGTTTGGCCCGCCCTATGCGTAAGCCACGCCCACTTTCATAACATTTGAACCGTTTAAGGTATAGCTTGTGTGAGGTGTCAATGAACTCAGCAGAGAATTCCTTTTCATTGGTGATGTTTGACCCGCCCCCTATGATGCGGCCACGCCCCTTTCACAGATAATGAACTGTATGACGTATAGTCTTGTGTGAGGTGTCATTGAACTCAGCAGAGACTTCCTTTTGACGGCGATGATTTTCAGTGTTGAGTGACGCGCAATGCACGGTCGCAGGAGCGGCGGCCGCCAGTAACTCCACTCGCGCAGGTTAGCGAGGGTCTGCTCATCGCTGCTTGCAGCTTTATTATTATTATTTTCCGCAAATGAATTGCCTTTTTGGGGACTTATCATATTCAAAAACTCACCATATTTGGCGGTCGCATCAAGTCTGGTGAAAATTTACGTATTTTAATGGTTTCGGGAATAGGCGCACAAAATGGCTCGCTAGCGCCCTACAATAATTTGAAAATTCAGCCCCTGCACTACGCTTAACGTAGAGCCACGAAACTTGGTACACATATGTAGCATGGCAGGCGGACATAAAACTCCATTGTAGCCCCCTAAACCCAACAGGAAGTCCGCCATTTTGTATTGAATGTTCGAAATTAGTGCGATTTTGGCCATTTCCACGTGTCGTACTTTAACGAACTCCTCCTAGAGCTTTCATCCAATCAGCTTCAAACTTGGTGTGTGTCATCTTAACATGTTAACGATGAAAAGTTATTAAAAGAAAAACTTTTCGTCATAGGGCGTGGCCGTGGCGGGGCGGCCATTTTGTGCGATTCGCCACCAAAACAGGAAGTGGGTGTAACTTGAGCGTACAGTGTCCGATTGGATCGAAACTTGTCAGGATTCATCAGAGTCCGCCCTGACGACATATACACGCCGCTATTGGCTCAAAGTCATAGCGCCCCTAGTGGCAACAGGAAGTAGGCCTAAAAGACAAGGTGCTATACTTTAACGAACTCCTCCTAGAGCTTTCATCCGATCAACTTCAAACTTGGTGTGTGTCATCTTAAGATGTTGACGATGAAAAGTTATTAAAAGAAAAACTTTTCGTCCAACGGTGTGGGCGTGGCATGGCGGCCATTTTGAGTGTTTAGCGATGAAGGAGAAAGTGGCTGTAACTACAGCGTACGTTGTCGTATCTGCTTGAAATTTCCCACAATCACCAAGAGTCCGGCCTGAGGACACCTACAGGCCAATATGGACTTTTGGAGACAGCGCCACCATCTGGCAACAGGAAATATGCCTTATATGACAAACATCATCCGATTTACATGAAACTTAGAATGTGTGGTCTACATGTGATACTGAGGCGGCCCCTATATTTTGACCACGCCCAGTCACTCAGGCCACGCCCCTTTCATAACATTTGAACCGCTTAAGGTATAGCTTTGTGTGAGGTGTCAATGAACTCAGCAGAGACTTCTTATTGGTGATGGTTTGGCCCGCCCCTATGCGTAAGCCACGCCCACTTTCATAACATTTGAACCGTTTAAGGTACAGTCTTGTGTGAGGTGTCAATGAACTCAGCAGAGACTTCCTTTTTCATTGGTGATGTTTGACCCGCCCCCATGATGCGGCCACGCCCTTTCACAGATAATGAACCGTATGACGAGAATCTTGTGTGAGGTGTCATTGAACTCAGCAGAGAGTTCCTTTTCATTGGTGATGTTTGACCCGCCCCCTATGATGCGGCCACGCCCCTTTCACAGATAATGACCTGTATGATTTATAATCTTGTGTGAGGTGTCATTGAACTCAGCAGAGACTTTTCATTGGTGATGTTTGACCCGCCCCTATGATGCGGCCACGCCCTTTCACAGATAATGAACCGTATGACAGAGTCTTGTGTGAGGTATCATTGAACTCAGCAGGAGTTCACTTTTCATTGGCGACGATGTTCAGTGTCTGGTGACGCAAATGCACGGCCGCAAGGAGAGGCGTCCGCCAGTATCCCGACTCGCGCAGGTTAGCGAGGCCCGTTCATCGCTGCTTGCAGCTTTAATTGCGAAGGCCCTATTGAAACTGAAGGAATTACGACAGCGGCGAAGGCCCTATTGAAACTGAAGGAATTATTATTATTATTATTATTCCGCAAATGAATTGCCTTTTTGAGGGACTTATCATATTCAAAAACTCACCATATTTGGCGGTCGCATCAAGTCTGGTGAAAATTTACGTATTTTAATGGTTTCGGGAATAGGCGCACAAAATGGCTCGCTAGCGCCCCTACAATAATTTGAAAATTCAGCCCCTGCACTACGTTTAACGTAGAGCCACGAAACTTGGTCCACATATGTAGCATGGCAGGGCGGACATAAAACTCCATTGTAGCCCCCTAAACCAAACAGGAAGTCCGCCATTTTGTATTGAATGTCGAAATTAGTGCGATTTTGGCCATTTCCACGTGTCGTACTTTAACGAACTCCTCCTAGAGCTTTCATCCAATCAGCTTCAAACTTGGTGTGTGTCATCTTAACATGTTAACGATGAAAAGTTATTAAAAGAAAAACTTTTCGTCATAGGGCGTGGCCGTGGCGGGCGGCCATTTTGTGCGATTCGCCACCAAAACAGGAAGTGGGTGTAACTTGAGCGTACGTTGTCCGATTGGATCGAAACTTTTCAGGATTCATCAGAGTCCGCCCTGACGACATATACACGCCGCTATTGGCTCAAAGTCATAGCGCCCCTAGTGGCAACAGGAAGTAGGCCTAAAAGACAAGGTGCTATACTTTAACGAACTCCTCCTAGAGCTTTCATCCGATCAACTTCAAACTTGGTGTGTGTCATCTTAAGATGTTGACGATGAAAAGTTATTAAAAGAAAACTTTTCGTCACACGGTGTGGGCGTGGCATGGCGGCCATTTTGAGTGTTTAGCGATGAAGGAGAAAGTGGCTGTAACTACAGCGTACGTTGTCGTATCTGCTTGAAATTTCCCACAATCACCAAGAGTCCCGGCCTGAGGACACCTACAGGCCAATATGGACTTTTGGAGACAGCGCCACCATCTGGCAACAGGAAATATGCCTTATATGACAAACATCATCCGATTTACATGAAACTTAGAATGTGTGGTCTACATGTGATACTGAGGCGGCCCCTATATTTTGACCACGCCCAGTCACTCAGGCCACGCCCCTTTCATAACATTTGAACCGTTTAAGGTATAGCTTTGTGTGAGGTGTCAATGAACTCAGCAGAGACTTCCTTCTTTATTGGTGATGGTTTGGCCCGCCCCTATGCGTAAGCCACGCCCACTTTCATAACATTTGAACCTTAAGGTACAGCTTTGTGTGAGGTGTCAATGAACTCAGCAGAGACTTCCTTTTCATTGGTGATGTTTGACCCGCCCCCATGATGCGGCCACGCCCTTTCACAGATAATGAACCGTATGACGAGAATCTTGTGTGAGGTGTCATTGAACTCAGCAGAGACTTCCTTTTCATTGGTGATGTTTGACCCGCCCCCTATGATGCGGCCACGCCCCTTTCACAGATAATGAACCGTATGACGTAGAGTCTTGTGTGAGGTGTCATTGAACTCAGCAGGGAGTTCACTTTTCATTTGGGACGATGTTCAGTGTCTGAGTGACGCGCAAATGCACGGCCGCAAGGAGAGGCGTCCGCCAGTATCCCGACTCGCGCAGGTTAGCGAGGCCCGCTCATCGCTGCTTGCAGCTTTAATTATTATTATTCTTTTTTCCCGCAAATGAATTGCCTTTTTGGGGACTTATCATATTCAAAAACTCACCATATTTGGCGGTCGCATCAAGTCTGGTGAAAATTTACGTATTTTAATGGTTTCGGGAATAGGCGCACAAAATGGCTCGCTAGCGCCCCCTACAATAATTTGAAAATTCAGCCCCTGCACTACGTTTAACGAGAGTCACGAAACTTGGTCCACATATGTAGCATGGCAGGACGGACATAAAACTCCATTGTAGCCCCCCCCTAAACCCAACAGGAAGTCCGCCATTTTGTATTGAATGTTCGAAATTAGTGCGATTTTGGCCATTTCCACGTGTCGTACTTTAACGAACTCCTCCTAGAGCTTTCATCCAATCAGCTTCAAACTTGGTGTGTGTCATCTTAACATGTTAACGATGAAAAGTTATTAAAAGAAAAACTTTTCGTCATAGGGCGTGGCCGTGGCGGGCGGCCATTTTGTGCGATTCGCCACCAAAACAGGAAGTGGGTGTAACTTGAGCGTACAGTGTCCGATTGGATCGAAACTTGTCAGGATTCATCAGAGTCCGCCCCTGACGACATATACACGCCGCTATTGGCTCAAAGTCATAGCGCCCCTAGTGGCAACAGGAAGTAGGCCTAAAAGACAAGGTGCTATACTTTAACGAACTCCTCCTAGAGCTTTCATCCGATCAACTTCAAACTTGGTGTGTGTCATCTTAAGATGTTGACGATGAAAAGTTATTAAAAGAAAACTTTTCGTCAAACGGTGTGGGCGTGGCATGGCGGCCATTTTGAGTGTTTAGCGATGAAGGAGAAAGTGGCTGTAACTACAGCGTACGTTGTCGTATCTGCTTGAAATTTCCCACAATCACCAAGAGTCCCGGCCTGAGGACACCTACAGGCCAATATGGACTTTTGGAGACAGCGCCACCATCTGGCAACAGGAAATATGCCTTATATGACAAACATCATCCGATTTACATGAAACTTAGAATGTGTGGTCTACATGTGATACTGAGGCGGCCCTATATTTTGACCACGCCCAGTCACCAGGCCACGCCCCTTTCATAACATTTGAACCGTTTAAGGTATAGCTTTGTGTGAGGTGTCAATGAACTCAGCAGAGACTTCCTTTTATTGGTGATGTTTGGCCCTGCCCCTATGCGTAAGCCACGCCCACTTTCATAACATTTGAACCGTTTAAGGTACAGTCTTGTGTGAGGTGTCAATGAACTCAGCAGAGACTTCCTTTTCATTGGTGATGTTTGACCCGCCCCCATGATGCGGCCACGCCCCTTTCACAGATAATGAACCGTATGACGTAGAATCTTGTGTGAGGTGTCATTGAACTCAGCAGAGAGTTCCTTTTCATTGGTGATGTTCAGTGTCTGAGTGATGAAATGCACGGCCTTTCAAGGAGAGGCGTCCGCAGAATCTGACTCGAGGTTAGCGAGGCCCGTCATCGCAGCTGCAGCTTTCATTATTTATTAGGCCCGAGGCCACAGCGGCGAAGGCCCTATTGAAACTGAAGGAATTATTATTAGGTAGCGCTTGACAGCGGCGAAGGCCCTATTGAAACTGAAGGAATTTATTATTAGGCCCGAGCGCCACAGCGAAGGCCCTATTGAAACTGAAGGAATTATTAGGCCCGGCGCCACAGCGGCGAAGGCCCTATTGAAACTGAAGGAATTATTATTATTATTCTTTATTATTTTCCGTCAAATGAATTGCCTTTTTGGGGGACTTATCATATTCAAAAACTCACCATATTTGGCGGTCGCATCAAGTCTGGTGAAAATTTACGTATTTTAATGGTTTCGGGAATGGGCGCACAAAATGGCTCGCTAGCGCCCTACAATAATTTGAAAATTCAGCCCCTGCAGTACGTTTAACGAGAGTCACGAAACTTGGTACACATATGTAGCATGGCAGGACGGACATAAAACTCCATTGTAGCCCCCTAAACCCAAACAGGAAGTCCGCCATTTTGTATTGAATGTTCGAAATTAGTGCGATTTTGGCCATTTCCACGTGTCGTACTTTAACGAACTCCTCCTAGAGCTTTCATCCAATCAGCTTCAAACTTGGTGTGTGTCATCTTAACATGTTAACGATGAAAAGTTATTAAAAGAAAAACTTTTCGTCATAGGGCGTGGCCGTGGCGGGCGGCCATTTTGTGCGATTCGCCACCAAAACAGGAAGTGGGTGTAACTTGAGCGTACGTTGTCCGATTGGATCGAAACTTGTCAGGATTCATCAGAGTCCGCCCCTGACGACATATACACGCCGCTATTGGCTCAAAGTCATAGCGCCCCTAGTGGCAACAGGAAGTAGGCCTAAAAGACAAGGTGCTATACTTTAACGAACTCCTCCTAGAGCTTTCATCCGATCAACTTCAAACTTGGTGTGTGTCATCTTAAGATGTTGACGATGAAAAGTTATTAAAAGAAAACTTTTCGTCAACGGTGTGGGCGTGGCATGGCGGCCATTTTGAGTGTTTAGCGATGAAGGAGAAAGTGGCTGTAACTACAGCGTACGTTGTCGTATCTGCTTGAAATTTCCCACAATCACCAAGAGTCCAGGCCTGAGGACACCTACAGGCCAATATGGACTTTTGGAGACAGCGCCACCATCTGGCAACAGGAAATATGCCTTATATGACAAACATCATCCGATTTACATGAAACTTAGAATGTGTGGTCTACATGTGATACTGAGGCGGCCCCTATATTTTGACCACGCCCAGTCACTCAGGCCACGCCCTTTCATAACATTTGAACCGTTTAAGGTATAGCTTTGTGTGAGGTGTCAATGAACTCAGCAGAGACTTCCTTCTTCATTGGTGATGGTTTGGCCCCCCCTATGCGTAAGCCACGCCCACTTTCATAACATTTGAACCGTTTAAGGTACAGTCTTGTGTGAGGTGTCAATGAACTCAGCAGAGACTTCCTTTTCATTGGTGATGTTTGACCCGCCCCCTATGATGCGGCCACGCCCTTTCACATATATTGAACTGTATGACGTATAGTGTTGTGTGAGGTGTCATTGAACTCAGCAGAGACTTCCTTTTATTGGTGATGTTTGACCCGCCCCCTATGATGCGGCCACGCCCCTTTCACAGATAATGAACTGTATGACGTACAGTCTTGTGTGAGGTGTCATTGAACTCAGCAGAGACTTCCTTTTCATTGGTGATGTTTGACCTCCCCCAATGATGCGGCCACGCCCCTTTCACAGATAATGAACCGTATGACGTAGAGTCTTGTGTGAGGTGTCATTGAACTCAGCAGGAGTTCACTTTTCATTGGCGACGATGTTCAGTGTCTGAGTGACGCGCAAATGCACGGTCGCAAGGAGAGGCGTCCGCCAGTATCCCGACTCGCGCAGGTTAGCGAGGGCCCGCTCATCGCTGCTTGCAGCTTTAATTATTATTATTCTTTATTCTTTATTTTCCGCAAATGAATTGCCTTTTTGAGGGACTTATCATATTCAAAAACTCACCATATTTGGCGGTCGCATCAAGTCTGGTGAAAATTTACGTATTTTAATGGTTTCGGGAATGGGCGCACAAAATGGCTCGCTAGCGCCCTACAATAATTTGAAAATTCAGCCCCTGCACTACGTTTAACGTAGAGTCACGAAACTTGGTACACATATGTAGCATGGCAGGGCGGACATAAAACTCCATTGTAGCCCCCTAAACCAAACAGGAAGTCCGCCATTTTGTATTGAATGTTCGAAATTAGTGCGATTTTGGCCATTTCCACGTGTCGTACTTTAACGAACTCCTCCTAGAGCTTTCATCCAATCAGCTTCAAACTTGGTGTGTGTCATCTTAACATGTTAACGATGAAAAGTTATTAAAAGAAAACTTTTCGTCATAGGGCGTGGCCGTGGCGGGGCGGCCATTTTGTGCGATTCGCCACCAAAACAGGAAGTGGGTGTAACTTGAGCGTACGTTGTCCGATTGGATCGAAACTTTTCAGGATTCATCAGAGTCCGCCCTGACGACATATACACGCCGCTATTGGCTCAAAGTCATAGCGCCCTAGTGGCAACAGGAAGTAGGCCTAAAAGACAAGGTGCTATACTTTAACGAACTCCTCCTAGAGCTTTCATCCGATCAACTTCAAACTTGGTGTGTGTCATCTTAAGATGTTGACGATGAAAAGTTATTAAAAGAAAACTTTTCGTCAACGGTGTGGGCGTGGCATGGCGGCCATTTTGAGTGTTTAGCGATGAAGGAGAAAGTGGCTGTAACTACAGCGTACGTTGTCGTATCTGCTTGAAATTTCCCACAATCACCAAGAGTCCCGGCCTGAGGACACCTACAGGCCAATATGGACTTTTGGAGACAGCGCCACCATCTGGCAACAGGAAATATGCCTTATATGACAAACATCATCCGATTTACATGAAACTTAGAATGTGTGGTCTACATGTGATACTGAGGCGGCCCCTATAATTTGACCACGCCCAGTCACTCAGGCCACGCCCCCTTTCATAACATTTGAACCGTTTAAGGTATAGCTTTGTGTGAGGTGTCAATGAACTCAGCAGAGACTTCCTTCTTCATTGGTGATGGTTTGGCCCGCCCCTATGCGTAAGCCACGCCCACTTTCATAACATTTGAACCGTTTAAGGTACAGCTTGTGTGAGGTGTCAATGAACTCAGCAGAGAATTCCTTTTTCATTGGTGATGTTTGACCCGCCCCCTATGATGCGGCCACGCCCTTTCACATATATTGAACTGTATGACGTATCTTGTGTGAGGTGTCATTGAACTCAGCAGAGAGTTCCTTTTCATTGGTGATGTTTGACCCGCCCCCATGATGCGGCCACGCCCCTTTCACAGATAATGAACTGTATGACGTAGAGTCTTGTGTGAGGTGTCATTGAACTCAGCAGAGAGTTCCTTTTCATTGGCGATGATTTCAGTGTCTGAGTGACGCGCAAATGCACGGTCGCAAGGAGAGGCGTCCGCCAGTATCCCCGACTCGCGCAGGTTAGCGAGGGCCCGTTCATCGCTGCTTGCAGCTTTAATTATTATTATTATTCTTTATTATTATTTTCCGTCAAATGAATTGCCTTTTTGGGGGACTTATCATATTCAAAAACTCACCATATTTGGCGGTCGCATCAAGTCTGGTGAAAATTTACGTATTTTAATGGTTTCGGGAATAGGCGCACAAAATGGCTCGCTAGCGCCCCTACAATAATTTGAAAATTCAGCCCCTGCACTACGTTTAACGTAGAGCCACGAAACTTGGTACACATATGTAGCATGGCAGGACGGACATAAAACTCCATTGTAGCCCCCTAAACCCAACAGGAAGTCCGCCATTTTGTATTGAATGTTCGAAATTAGTGCGATTTTGGCCATTTCCACGTGTCGTACTTTAACGAACTCCTCCTAGAGCTTTCATCCAATCAGCTTCAAACTTGGTGTGTGTCATCTTAAGATGTTAACGATGAAAAGTTATTAAAAGAAAAACTTTTCGTCATAGGGCGTGGCCGTGGCGGGCGGCCATTTTGTGCGATTCGCCACCAAAACAGGAAGTGGGTGTAACTTGAGCGTACAGTGTCCGATTGGATCGAAACTTGTCAGGATTCATCAGAGTCCGCCCCTGACGACATATACACGCCGCTATTGGCTCAAAGTCATAGCGCCCCTAGTGGCAACAGGAAGTAGGCCTAAAAGACAAGGTGCTATACTTTAACGAACTCCTCCTAGAGCTTTCATCCGATCAACTTCAAACTTGGTGTGTGTCATCTTAAGATGTTGACGATGAAAAGTTATTAAAAGAAAAACTTTTCGTCAACGGTGTGGGCGTGGCATGGCGGCCATTTTGAGTGTTTAGCGATGAAGGAGAAAGTGGCTGTAACTACAGCGTACGTTGTCGTATCTGCTTGAAATTTCCCACAATCACCAAGAGTCCCGGCCTGAGGACACCTACAGGCCAATATGGACTTTTGGAGACAGCGCCACCATCTGGCAACAGGAAATATGCCTTATATGACAAACATCATCCGATTTACATGAAACTTAGAATGTGTGGTCTACATGTGATACTGAGGCGGCCCCTATATTTTGACCACGCCCAGTCACTCAGGCCACGCCCCCTTTCATAACATTTGAACCGTTTAAGGTATAGCTTTGTGTGAGGTGTCAATGAACTCAGCAGAGACTTCCTTCTTCATTGGTGATGTTTGGCCCGCCCCCTATGATGCGGCCACGCCCCTTTCACACATAATGAACCGTTTAAGGTAGAGTCTTGTGTGAGGTGTCATTGAACTCAGCAGAGAGTTCCTTTTCATTGGTGATGTTTGACCCGCCCCCTATGATGCGGCCACGCCCCTTTCACAGATAATGAACCGTATGACGTAGAATCTTGTGTGAGGTGTCATTGAACTCAGCAGAGACTTCCTTTTCATTGGTGATGTTTGACCCGCCCCCTATGATGCGGCCACGCCCCTTTCACAGATAATGAACCGTATGACGTAGAGTCTTGTGTGAGGTGTCATTGAACTCAGCAGGGAGTTCCTTTTCATTTGCGACGATGTTCAGTGTCTGAGTGACGCGCAAATGCACGGCCGCAAGGAGAGGCGTCCGCCAGTATCCCGACTCGCGCAGGTTAGCGAGGGCCTGTTCATCGCTGCTTGCAGCTTTAATTATTATTATTATTCCGGCAAATGAATTGCCTTTTTGGGGACTTATCATATTCAAAAACTCACCATATTTGGCGGTCGCATCAAGTCTGGTGAAAATTTACGTATTTTAATGGTTTCGGGAATGGGCGCACAAAATGGCTCGCTAGCGCCCCTACAATAATTTGAAAATTCAGCCCCTGCACTACGTTTAACGTAGAGTCACGAAACTTGGTACACATATGTAGCATGGCAGGGCGGACATAAAACTCCATTGTAGCCCCCTAAACCCAACAGGAAGTCCGCCATTTTGTATTGAATGTTCGAAATTAGTGCGATTTTGGCCATTTCCACGTGTCGTACTTTAACGAACTCCTCCTAGAGCTTTCATCCAATCAGCTTCAAACTTGGTGTGTGTCATCTTAACATGTTAACGATGAAAAGTTATTAAAAGAAAAACTTTTCGTCATAGGGCGTGGCCGTGGCGGGCGGCCATTTTGTGCGATTCGCCACCAAACAGGAAGTGGGTGTAACTTGAGCGTACGTTGTCCGATTGGATCGAAACTTTCAGGATTCATCAGAGTCCGCCCCTGACGACATATACACGCCGCTATTGGCTCAAAGTCATAGCGCCCCTAGTGGCAACAGGAAGTAGGCCTAAAAGACAAGGTGCTATACTTTAACGAACTCCTCCTAGAGCTTTCATCTGATCAACTTCAAACTTGGTGTGTGTCATCTTAAGATGTTAACGATGAAAAGTTATTAAAAGAAAAACTTTTCGTCAACGGTGTGGGCGTGGCATGGCGGCCATTTTGAGTGTTTAGCGATGAAGGAGAAAGTGGCTGTAACTACAGCGTACGTTGTCGTATCTGCTTGAAATTTCCCACAATCACCAAGAGTCCAGGCCTGAGGACACCTACAGGCCAATATGGACTTTTGGAGACAGCGCCACCATCTGGCAACAGGAAATATGCCTTATATGACAAACATCATCCGATTTACATGAAACTTAGAATGTGTGGTCTACATGTGATACTGAGGCGGCCCCTATAATTTGACCACGCCCAGTCACTCAGGCCACGCCCCTTTCATAACATTTGAACCGTTTAAGGTATAGCTTTGTGTGAGGTGTCAATGAACTCAGCAGAGACTTCCTTCTTCATTGGTGATGGTTTGGCCCGCCCCTATGCGTAAGCCACGCCCACTTTCATAACATTTGAACCGTTTAAGGTATAGCTTTGTGTGAGGTGTCAATGAACTCAGCAGAGATTCCTTTTCATTGGTGATGTTTGACCCGCCCCCTATGATGCGGCCACGCCCCTTTCACAGATAATGAACTGTATGACGTATAGTCTTGTGTGAGGTGTCATTGAACTCAGCAGAGAGTTCCTTTTTCATTGGTGATGTTTGACCCGCCCCCTATGATGCGGCCACGCCCCTTTCACAGATAATGAACCGTATGACGTAGAGTCTTGTGTGAGGTGTCATTGAACTCAGCAGGGAGTTCCTTTTCATTGGCGACGATGTTCAGTGTCTGAGTGACGCGCAAATGCACGGCCGCAAGGAGAGGCGTCCGCCAGTATCCCGACTCGCGCAGGTTAGCGAGGGCCCGTTCATCGCTGCTTGCAGCTTTAATTAGGCCCGAGCGACAGCGGCGAAGGCCCTATTGAAACTGAAGGAATTATTATTAGGCCCGGCGGCGAAGGCCCTATTGAAACTGAAGGAATTATTATTATTCTTTTTTTCCCGCAAATGAATTGCCTTTTGGGGGACTTATCATATTCAAAAACTCACCATATTTGGCGGTCGCATCAAGTCTGGTGAAAATTTACGTATTTTAATGGTTTCGGGAATAGGCGCACAAAATGGCTCGCTAGCGCCCTACAATAATTTGAAAATTCAGCCCCTGCACTACGTTTAACGTAGACTCACGAAACTTGGTACACATATGTAGCATGGCAGGGCGGACATAAAACTCCATTGTAGCCCCCTAAACCCAACAGGAAGTCCGCCATTTTGTATTGAATGTTCGAAATTAGTGCGATTTTGGCCATTTCCACGTGTCGTACTTTAACGAACTCCTCCTAGAGCTTTCATCCAATCAGCTTCAAACTTGGTGTGTGTCATCTTAACATGTTAACGATGAAAAGTTATTAAAAGAAAAACTTTTCGTCATAGGGCGTGGCCGTGGCGGGCGGCCATTTTGTGCGATTCGCCACCAAAACAGGAAGTGGGTGTAACTTGAGCGTACAGTGTCCGATTGGATCGAAACTTGTCAGGATTCATCAGAGTCCGCCCCTGACGACATATACGCACCGCTATTGGCTCAAAGTCATAGCGCCCCTAGTGGCAACAGGAAGTAGGCCTAAAAGACAAGGTGCTATACTTTAACGAACTCCTCCTAGAGCTTTCATCCGATCAACTTCAAACTTGGTGTGTGTCATCTTAAGATGTTGAAGATGAAAAGTTATTAAAAGAAAAACTTTTCGTCAACGGTGTGGGCGTGGCATGGCGGCCATTTTGAGTGTTTAGCGATGAAGGAGAAAGTGGCTGTAACTACAGCGTACGTTGTCGTATCTGCTTGAAATTTCCCACAATCACCAAGAGTCCCGGCCTGAGGACACCTACAGGCCAATATGGACTTTTGGAGACAGCGCCACCATCTGGCAACAGGAAATATGCCTTATATGACAAACATCATCCGATTTACATGAAACTTAGAATGTGTGGTCTACATGTGATACTGAGGCGGCCCCTATATTTTGACCACGCCCAGTCACTCAGGCCACGCCCCTTTCATAACATTTGAACCGTTTAAGGTATAGCTTTGTGTGAGGTGTCAATGAACTCAGCAGAGACTTCCTTCTTTATTGGTGATGGTTTGGCCCGCCCCTATGCGTAAGCCACGCCCACTTTCATAACATTTGAACCGTTTAAGGTACAGCTTTGTGTGAGGTGTCAATGAACTCAGCAGAGATTCCTTTTTCATTGGTGATGTTTGACCCGCCCCCTATGATGCGGCCACGCCCCTTTCACATATAATGAACTGTATGACGTATAGTCTTGTGTGAGGTGTCATTGAACTCAGCAGAGACTTCCTTTTATTGGTGATGTTTGACCCGCCCCCTATGATGCGGCCACGCCCCTTTCACAGATAATGAACCGTATGACGTAGAGTCTTGTGTGAGGTGTCATTGAACTCAGCAGGGAGTTCCTTTTCATTTGCGACGATGTTCAGTGTCTGAGTGACGCGCAAATGCGCGGCCGCAAGGAGAGGCGTCCGCCAGTATCCCGACTCGCGCAGGTTAGCGAGGGCCGTTCATCGCTGCTTGCAGCTTTAATTATTTTTATTCTTTTTCCGGCAAATGAATTGCCTTTTTGGGGACTTATCATATTCAAAAACTCACCATATTTGGCGGTCGCATCAAGTCTGGTGAAAATTTACGTATTTTAATGGTTTGGGAATGGGCGCACAAAATGGCTCGCTAGCGCCCCTACAATAATTTGAAAATTCAGCCCCTGCAGTACGTTTAACGTAGAGTCACGAAACTTGGTACACATATGTAGCATGGCAGGACGGACATAAAACTCCATTGTAGCCCCCTAAACCAAACAGGAAGTCCGCCATTTTGTATTGAATGTTCGAAATTAGTGCGATTTTGGCCATTTCCACGTGTCGTACTTTAACGAACTCCTCCTAGAGCTTTCATCCAATCAGCTTCAAACTTGGTGTGTGTCATCTTAAGATGTTAACGATGAAAAGTTATTAAAAGAAAAACTTTTC